>PVJC01037963.1:0-16982 GCA_004026665.1 Murina feae
GCTCTTTGGTCTGATCATCACCAAATTCATCCCCAGCCTTTCCTCCCACCCCCTCCCCCAAGGGGCCCGGCAGGCACCTGGCTCTTGCCTGTTTCCTTTGGCGCAGCACCTGCAACACTAGGCCTGCCTTATCTGGGGAGGCCCCTTCATCCCAGGCCGGAGAGGAAGGCTGCCCCCTCCCAGTGCCTCTCATCAAAGCCATGAGCTGAGAGGCCGTGGGCTCGGCTTCCAATCCCACCTTGCTGCCATGGCCTCCCCACCCACACCCACAGGGTTGGACACAAAGCTCTGTGGCACCTGAAGCTCTGTGTTCAGGGCCCAGGTCTCCCTGGAGCACCTGTCTGCCTCTTCACAGGTCCGGCTCCAACGATGAAACGAGAACTCGAGGTGTGACCTTGCCCACGGCAGCCAGTGGGCCACCCTCTCTGGGGTCAGCCAAGGGCACCCACCCTCAGCAGACCTGACAGTCCTTAGGAGAGGACATGGTGCACAGACCAGAACCCAGTGATTTGTCACCTCCCCGCCCACCTCTCCAGCCTCACCTTGCACTCTCCCCAGAACCCCCTCAGCTCCCAAAACAACAGCCCAACGGAACGTACAGAGCCCGTGGGCCAGTCGCCACACCCTGGACTTCACATAGCCACCCTCTCTTCTGGCAAGGCTGGCCTCTCCTCCCTGCCTGACCAGCTGGCCTGTAGACTCCATGGGGGCAGGGACCTCAGCTGTCCCCTGACCAGCACCCCCAGCACCTAGCTCTGGGCCCAGTCTGGGTTGAGCGCTCTGCTCCTACCCCTAGAATGTGAGTGTAAATTAACATCGGCCCCACACACCTTGACCTTCCTCACAACTAGACCCAGACAGCACAGCGCCCATGGGGGGCCTCCTGCTACCCAGGGCAGTGCCTTGGCACCTCCAGACCACCAGGAGGCACCTTACTCCCCACCGTTTCCATCACTCTGCTCCCCCCTTCACACACATTCAAATGTTTAATTTCTGTTTTGGGAACCATTAGCCCAACATATGGTCTAATCACATTTTCCCTTCTGATGAGAAATACATCAAAAGCTTGGAAAATGATGACTGATGAAGCTTTATCCTGCTTCTTTCTCTCCCTCTCGCTTAAACAGTGTTTTTTATGAACTCGAGCGCATCACAGATGAAAAGGCTCATCGCAGGTGGCCATCTTGCTGAACCCCGCCATCGCGCTCAGGGGAAACTGGGGCCCCAGAGGGAAGAGCCAGCCCAAGCTCCCCTGCGTCGGAGCTCCCCCGCGTCCTTCACCTCTCACGCCTCAGTGACCTCGCAAGGGCAGGTCACGGGCCGCCCGGACCCTCTGAGGACCGACACCCCAGAACTCTGCTGCCTTCTGGTTCCAAGGCCTCACATCCCAGGTGGGGGCCGTGGGGCTCAGGCATGGTCCCTGTGCAGAGGCCACGTCACATTGCCTGGGCCCACGGCACGAAGGTGTGGCTGTGCCCCGAGGGGCAGGCTCCAGGCGGATCCGGCACAGGCAACAGGGCGAGGGCCAGAGGGGAGGACACGGGCAGGGAGGACCTGTGGAGGGGGCTCTGCTTTCTGGGCTAAGGAGGCCCCTCCAAGTGGCCTGTCTGCACTCTCCCGCGGGCACTGGGGGCTGGGTGGGCAATCCACAGGCAGGACCCTGCTGCTCCAGAAGCCCGGCCCCAGCCAGCCACAGGCTGACTCCAACTGACAGGACACGGCCCGACAGCACGGCCAGCTGGGGACCATGGCTCATTAGCTTCTAATCAAGAGGAAATACATGCCCTGACCTTCCTCCCCGAGTCGTCCACCCCTCAGGCTCTGACGGGTGGTGGGTTAGAACATCCTGGCCGAGGGCAGGTGGGTGACTGTGCTGAGAGCTGGCAGAGGGGCCCTGGACCCTGCAAGTAAACACCTGGTGGGTGGCCAAGTGGTCCCTGCTGCTGCAAGGTGACGATTGGCCCATCTGTCCAGCTCGATGCTGCCGGCCCTGTGAGCCCTCAGACAGCCTCTGACTGTGGAGCACAATAAGGAGAGAAGCACCGTCCACACTCGGGGCCTGTGGAGCATGCGCGGGGGCGGGGGAGATGCTTGGGGAAACCTGGAAGGCTCCCAAGAAGAGGTGACACCTGACTTCTGGGTCCTGAAGGATGAGTAGGAGTCTGCCTCCAAGGCAGGATGGGAGAGAAATGTTCCAGACAAAACGAGCAGCCTTGTCCAGAGTCACAGAGCTGGGAGCCGTTAACCCACGTCTCTCCGATGTCCAGGCCAGTGCCCTGCCACCTACAAGATGTCACAGGGAGCAGAGGGACCTTTGGGCCCGACTCCCTGTCCTGGGGTGTCTGAGTGCCCTGGACCAGCTGTGTGCCCCAAGTCCCGCATTGCGACTGTGGCCATGGAGGCCCTCCGGGTGAGGAGCAATGAGAAGAGCTGAACTTTCGCATGGACATGAGCACATCACAGATGGAAGGCTCGTTCAGCCATCGGCTGAACCCCACAGTGCAGCCAGGGGAAACCGAGGCCCCAGGAGGAAAGAGCCAGCCCAAGTTCCCCTGCATAGAATTAGACCCCATGGGCTTCAGAGGCCGGCCTTCGTGTCCTGCCTGCCCGTGTCCTTCCCTCTGGCCCTCGCCTCGTTCTTTGTGCCAGCCTCCGCCTGGAGCCCACCCCTCGGTCTCACACAGCCACATCTTCCTCACATGGGTCCAGCATCGTGATGTGGCCTCCGCTCAGTGGCTCCACCCAGACCCCCACCCGGGATGTGCGTCTGTGGAACCTGAAGACATCAGAGTTCTGGGATGTCGGTCCTAAAGGGCGCAGGAGACCCACATCCAGCCCTCGCCAGGTCACTGAAAAGGAAGAAGACGTGAACTGGGGGCTGCAGGTGCACAGCGGCCCACGTGCACCCGTGCAGGCGCTCGGCGACGGTCTGCTACCAGCTGAGACAACAGGAAGTCGCTGATCCATGCAGCCAGCACACGGAGCCCACGGCACTGTCAGCCTGGAGAAGTAGTCCACGCCAGGAAACAAAACTCCCATTTAGCGAAACGCCTCCCTCCTCAGAGAGTCTCCTGGGGCCCCTGCATCGCGACGACGCAGGATGAGCCTTCCGTGGGACCGCCGTGCCACCGCGTATGCTAAGTACAAGCCGGAAAATGCCTTTGGATTTGGAAACGGGCTGTGGTCACAGATGGCGCCTGAATGTGCACGCATTTGGGTGCTGTGCGAGCAGATGGAAACGCGAAGGAAAAAATAAAACTTCGGCGTTCATCTGCTAGACCACTGCTGGCCGGAGCGGGGGAGCTTGTCGCCGGGTGGGGGGGTCTTGGCCTTCCAGTCTGTGGGTCGGGGCAGGACGTGGTCACTTAAGCTGTGTTTGACGCCTGGCTCTGCCATGCGCTGCTGTGGGCAACGTGGGCATGAGACTTAGCCTCTCTGAGTTCCCATCTGAGCTGCCTGCCTCCCTGGGAGGGCCAGGAGCTGTCCACCGACCCGATGCTGAGGATGGTCAGCTTTCCCACCCACAGGGACACCGCTGTGCCGGGCCACGCGGGCAAGGTGGCCCCAGCTGCAGGGCCGGCGCCCTGGTCCATGAGACAGTGGAGTCAAAGTCCTGGCCCCCGCCGTGAGGCGGGCACCTCAGAGCCGGAGCTCAGAGAGGTGGCGCCACGTCCCCAGGTGCCCCCAGCAATACAGGGTGGTCATGAGGGCACCTCCCAGGGGAACTGTGAGAACTGGACCACGTGGTGGAGGTGGAGGGTGCCTCATGGGTGCCTGACACAGGGGGAGGGCCCGGTAAACACCAGCACCTCCCGCCAGGTGTGGGAGGGGCTTATTTGCCAGATAAAATGTGAGGCCGAGGGTCATATGCCAAAACACCAAGGAAGACGCCATGGTCTACCCTGCAGGAGAGGCTGGGGAGAGGGAGAGGGAGAAGCTGGGAAGAGGGAAGCTGCGTCCAGCCAACATCTCCCCAGGAGACTCCTGGGTCTGGGTGAGATCCCAGGAGTGAGGCTGTGAAGACTGTGCCTTGCGGGGGTCTGTGCCCGGCTTGGCAAGACCTTGAGAAGCGGGGACAATTCAAAGGGAAGGTTTTGCCTATGGCTCCCAAAGATTCCCTGCGAGGAAGCAAGCCGGCCTCCGTGTCTGCCCTGTGCGCCCTGCCTGTGATAGACTGCCTGGAAAGGGCCACAGGGCCTCAGCCTCCCGCCTCCAGGTCCCTCACTAGCCCCCCTGCAAGCACTGAGACACACAGTGCAGTGCACGCAGTCGGAGCTTAGCATGGCGTGTGCCGGGTCCAGAACGTGCCTGTCGGAGGGTGTGCCAGGCTCTGCCGCCCGCCCCTCACGGAGGAGACCACATCAGAGCAAACCGTGCCTGTTTGTTTGATGAGGTTTTTAGTTCTGGCTCAGCCTCGAACAGTAAACATGCCATTTCTCCTCTTGCAATCACATTAGAAGGTAGATAAACCCCGCTAAGCCTTCATTGGGCATTTGGGTTCTAATCGCCCTTTATCCTCTCTAATCCCTTCTCCGTCCTGGTGCACCAGCCATCCCTGCCACCGGGAATGGCCACAGCAGCGTCACCTGTGAGTGCCCTGCCCAGTCCCTCGCCTGTGCCTCCCTCCCCCCAGCCCCTGCCCCGAATCCTCAGCCAGCTCAGCGAGGCTGGTGATGAGATGCTGCTGCTTTAGGGTGAGGAAACCGAGCCCCAGGCCCGCTGGGAAGCTCACCCTGTGGGGCTGCCTCAGGGCGCTCCCTGTGCTCTCAGGACGCGGCGTGGCCTCCTGGGACCCTCTCAGACCTGCCATGTTCCCGCCTCCCCACACAGAACCCCTGCCAGCACCCGGGGCAGCCGGACCTTACACCCTGGCCAGGCCTCCTCCTCGCCCAGCCATGCTCCACCATCAGCCTGCCCATCACTGCAGGCCCCGGGGGCTGTCCCTGAGCCCTCATGGCCAGGACAGGGCTCCCACGGTGTCCTGCAGAGGCCGGATGCCAGCACCAGACTGAAGTACGGGCCTGTGTAGCTGTGGGAAGCGCCTCACCGCATATGGCACCGGGAAGGACAGAGTTTGGGTGGAAGTGCTGATGGGCGGGGCATCTCCGAGGCGGCTTTCACGCCAGGCCAGGCCGCGACATCTGGCTGGCAGCAAAGCTGAGGCAGAGGGAGATGCCACCACCAGGTGGGCACAGTGGGTGCAAGAGGGCGGGTGGGCAATAATGAAGGTGTGAAGGCAGAGCACGTGGTAGAGATGGCCTCAGAGAGACACCGAGGGGAGAAGCGGCTGCCCAGCGTTCACTGCCAAGACCCGCCTCCACCGCCCAGACGGTCCGGCCTGGCCCCAGCCCCCCGACAGTGCTCAGCTTGTCAGTGAGAGCAGGCAGCACCTGACGGGCAGAGGAGAAGTGTCTAATGAATAAGTATTATTAAGGGGACTGCGTAACGCCATGAATCTTTCAGTGGCAAAACAGCCTAGGACTTATTAAAAAATGCGTGAATTTCATATTTGATTATAAGCCAAGAGCAGCCAAAAGGGGAGAGAGGTGGGGGGCGGGCGTCTGACAAGACGCCAGCACCTGCAGACCGGGATAACAAGGCCGCTCCTCACGGGCAGGAGTGACACGGCGGGGAGTTGATCGCTGTTGAGCTGCCTGTCGTCGCTGCCCAGTGAGCATGGTGCACACAGAACTGCTGATTGAGTGTGACCTGGATGACCCGCTCGGCACCCAGGCTCTCCAAAGAGAAGCCCAAGATGAGGAGGCCGTGGCAGCACCCCAGCACCACATGGTCCAGTTCTGCAGGGTCTCCTACCCAGGCCCGCGGCCGCCACGCACAGGTGTGTTACGGGTACAGGGTCTCCCACCCAGCCCCGTGGCCGCCAGGCACAGGTGTGTTACAGCCCAACCCTGGGACACATGGTCATTACTAAGACCGAGCCAGGGTGCCGAGGGAGCCTCAGTGCAGGAACGCAGGTCTGCACTGCATCTCCCATGTGGCCGAGGGGTGGCCTTCCATCTGGCTTAGCACCAGGCATCCATCGCATCTCCTGGTGTCACACCCAAGTCCCAGGTGGGCTGGCTTGCTGGATGTGTCTAAGCCCCAGCTATAGGGTGCGGACCGACAGGTGGCAGCCTCCCTGGCCCCCTCTCCAACATCGAAGCCTTCCACTTGCCATGCTCGCCCACAGGGGACCCCAGTGATGTGCTTCACCCAAGATCCCTCCCCCACTGAGGGCAGGCCAGTGCCCGGGCTAGGAATCTGCTCACACTCAAGCTATCAGTTCAGTCAGGAGGCAGTGACCCTGTGACCAGCATCTAGAGGCCAGCGGACCTGGCTCTAACTGCCCACAAGGCTCCCCCACTGAGCCCTGGCTTCCTTCTGTGTAAGACAGAGGTGCACCCAGGCTACCCCACCCCAGGCAATGAGGGGAGGGTGTGCTGAACCCTCGCTGGACAGACAGTTTAGGGAATGATGTCATTCCCACAGGAGAAGGTCCAGCACATGGCCAGGCATCCATTAGAACCCAGCGTGGGTCCCCCTGAGAAATTATGCCCACACACACGACGACCAGCGATGCAGCCCTCTCACTGGGCTCCGGAGCCCTTGGGGGCTCGGTCAATATTTGCTGAAAATCAAACACAGCCCTTGTTATGGTTCAATGCAGACACAATGCAAACTCCACACAGCATGCCCGGCGCCAGGCAGGAACAGTACATTGATCTGCAGTGTCCACAGGGCTCTCCTGGCCCCTCTGCCAATCACTGCCCAGCAGGCTCACAGACTCAAGGGCGCTGCTGTCCTGCCAGTGAACCAGCCCCACACACATGGGAACACTGGGCACAGGCAGGGCGCACGCTGGGCATCGCAGAGCGAGCGAGGGAGGGAGCGGGGCCGTGGGCTGGTGAGAGGGCGGGAGGCATGGAGCTGGGCCGATCTTGCCCCACACCCACGGGCTGTTGCCTCCCCGCTTACCTCCTGCGCCCCCCCCCCTCACCTGGAAGCGAGTGGAGACTGGGTGTGGGAGGACTCGAAGGCACAGTCACCGTGAGGCGCACAGCACGGTGACGGCCCGGAGCGGGCTCCCAAACTCACGATCCATCGGCCACCCCACAGCCATGGCAAAGCCACGTGCCTTAGCCCTGGCTTGAGTGTGCAGTGGTTAGAGCATCGGCCTGTGCACCGAAGGGTCGCAGGTTTGATTCCAGGAACAGGACGTGTACCTGGGTGGCAGGTTGGATCCCTGGCCCCAGTAGGGGTGCATGCAGGAGGCAACCAATCAATGTGTCTCTCTCACAGCAACGTCTACCTGTCTGTCTCTCTCTTCCCCCCACCTCTCCCTCCCTTCTACTCTCTCTAGAAATCAAGGGGAAAAATATCCCTGGATGAGGATTAACATAAAAAAGAAAAGGAGATTGGAAATAGTAAAGGGAAAGGAGAGCCCCAAAGCATCCTTACAGAGAACAGGATGGACCTGCTGACAATCTGGTTACTGAAGGAGAGAAAAGGCTCAGCTGGGGTCACAACAACGAGTGTGTATAGAAAAGAAATCGAAACCATTCGTAAGACACTGACTATCAGAAAGACAGCTTATCTGAGGAATGCTCAGTGCTGCTGAAGAAGGAAGGCCAACAGACAGAACAAAATTTATACAAAGAGGGAACACAAGGAACCTCCCCCCACGGGAAAAGCGGCTGAGCATGCCAAACCAAAACAAACACAATCTGCACTTCCCCAATCAGAAGAGGAGATCAATACAAGACTTAGTGATCAATGTGAGCAGAAAGGGGGTTGGGGGGAAGAAAAGAAACACTGTGGCAAAGGGAACCTACAAGTAAGATCAGAAATTCAAGTCCGAGAGACCAATCCAGCAACAGGCGCCATCAATGCCAACAGCCGTGGGTCACTAACCAGAGGACAGAGCCTCACAGGCTGCCCGTCCTTAACCTGCTGACAGGCTGTTTGCTGCCAGACACGCAACCGGAAAAGGCCCAACAGAAGGATGCCAAGGGCTTTCCCGCCCAGCAGAGAACAGCACAGGACGGCAGAGGAGACAGCAGGGAGCCGAGACAACGGGGTTTCCAGAGAGGAGGACCTGTGTGATGAGGACAGGAAAGGACTCGCCCAGCAGGTCGGACAGTCATGAACTGTGCGCACCTCACAGCAACATGGCCCCCAAGACACACAAAGCACAACGGAGGACAAGAAACCGACAAGCCCACCATCACGGCAGATCTGATCTCACAGTAGCGGAACCTGCCCCGCAGGCCACAGTGGCTGCAGACATGAAGTTCTGTGCCACTCTGTGCCGAGTGTGAGCTAACAGATAATATAGAGAACCACGTGGTCGACTCACAGAAAAGGATGCATTATTTTCCAGAAGATGAGGGATCTTTACAGGTAACCAACCTTGCGGACACAATTCCAGAGGCTCGGACACGAGCTAGTAGCACTCTCAGACCCCAGTGGGATTACATCAGAAACTGATGATTAAATGACTGCTAGGGGCCCAGCCAGGGTGGCTCAGTGGTTGAGTATCGACCTATGGACCAGGAGGTCACGGGCCGACTCCGGTCAGGGCACTTGCTGGGGTCCCCAGTAGGGGGCATGCAGGAGGCAGCCGATCTGTGATTCTTTCTCATTGCTGTTTTTATCTCTCTCCCCCTCTCCCTTCCTCTCTGACACCAATGAAAATATTTTTTAAAGTGTAAGCCTGAAGAGAAAGCATGCCCCCGGCCGCAGGCAGTGGCCCTGGGAGGGAAGGAGGGAGGGGAAGGAGGCAACAGCGCCATGGATGGGTGGTGAGAGATTGTTCTGGTTAAACCCCCCCCTGCATTTCGGTTCTTTCTGTTGAAGACGGAAGGAAATGTGCCAAACGCCCAGAGCAACAACCCTTCAGAGCGCCCTGGGCTTCCACCCCCCTCCTCCCACATCTCCGTCTTTCCCAGTGCCCCAGGTGTGACCTTTGCCACCTGGCCATAAACAACGGGCGCAGCATGGAAGCGCCTGCCCAGCTGCTGAGACTCACAGGCGGATCCTGTGCTGCCCACCCAGGCTACTCCAGGGGCTCGTCCAGGACAGGTGTCTGGGGGGACTGATAAAGCGTCATGGATTGGGTTTCGATGCCAGGACTGTCCCCTGGGTCCCGGGGCGAGGGCAGGGGGAAGGGGGCTCCTGAATCTCCATCCCCCCTGGGCCCACCTCCCACGCTCAGCGACGGTCCCCCCAGGGGGTGTATTTCCCAAAACAACTCTGGGATGTGGCCTTCTCGTCCCCAGTGGAGAACGGGGACTTGAGAAGTTAATGAGCGTGGACACGGCAGCCCCACAAATGAGTAGGGTACAGTCAGCACCCAGGGGGTCACTCGGGTGATCACCCCCAACCCTGGAGGAGGAACGGGAGACACCAGTAACAGCTGAGGAGACGACATCGAAAAGTCCTAATCCCACCACGAGAGAGCAGCCCCAAGTGTGCGTGCGCACGTGTGTGTGTGTGTGTGTGTGTGTGTGTGCGAGGCCTGCTGGGGTCATGGGACCTTGCAAGGAAGAGCCCACCCCTTCCTCCCTCCTCCCACCTCCCAGGCTTCATTAGCAGGCCCTTGCGTTCATGCGCGGTGTTTAGGCGCCTTGGAGAGGGCTAAGCAAAGGGAATGAGCGAGTCCCATTGCTTGCTCTGACGGCTCTTAATTCTAATTTCTGGACAGGACCTGTTGCAGCCCAGCTCCAACGCGAGTCGGTTTCCACCCCATTGGGATTTCCTCTGACTCCTGCCCACCCACTGCCCCGCGTGGGAAGCTGTCTGGGGGGGGGGGCACAGGTGCTCAGAAGTAACATCTGCCCCAGCACAGAAGCCCTCCCAGTGGAGCAGTGAGGCACAGATCCCGCCCATCGTGGGGAACCCAGCCCAGCCCCTCCCCTGGCCTGCGGGGCAATTAGCTTTCTCCAGAAGAAGGCACGGCCACAGAGGCCGGAGACGTCCTTCCCCACAGGAAAGCCGCTTCCTGCCCAGTGCTCCTGGTAATGGGCTGCGTGGGGTTAATTTACACCGAGATCGAGATCGAAGCACACACATACACGGGGACTGATCAACGCTTCCCACTTTCAGCAAAGGTGCCTGTGCGCGACGCTGCTAAGAGCTGCCGGGGCGGGTGGGATGCGTTTGCCTAAAAGCGCGAGCCCGGACTTCCACACGGAAGGACGAACGGAAGGACGGAAGGACGGAGACACTGCCCGCCGGTCTCTGCACGTCACTCCGTGCTGTACCCATTTCTCAGAAGCCTGGCGTGTTCCGGGGCCCTTGCCGGGAGGTTTGGGGGGAGGGCTTACATTTAGACCAGTGGTTCCCGCGTGGGGCACACGCTCACAGGGGGGCAGGTGGACCTTTAAGGGGGGCAACTGGAGAATGAGTTATGAACAGTGAATGTTTTGCATTTCTATGGCTCCAGGGGCCTCACACACAGTCTATAAATATGTATTGTGACATGTTTATGCGTTTCGGTTCTCTATTATGTTTTGACCCGTTATGCGCTATTTTTTCCTATCACTTCTTCGTGTTATATTTTAAACAAGCTCTCCGTGATTTCCTCCTCAGAACTCCAACTGTCCTTTCGTTCTTTTATTTTTCTCTTTCATGTTCTTTGGAAGCTTCTTTAGACCAAGTGAATGGCCTTTTAGGCTTCCTCCATGTGGATAGGAGTTCACTTTGTGAAAAACAAGAATTCTATGTCATGGGGGAGGGGGACATTCAGGATGTTAGAGAGGCTTGGGTGGCGCGTGGCCAAAGGGCTGGGAACCCCTGGTGTAGACCCAGCGTCTCAGGGCCTGCACCCAGTACCCGAGGGACTCAGCCACTCACCGCCAATGACGCTCCACCGCCAAGCACGAGACACGCTCCAACACGGAACGTTCGAATGGACACGGCCACCGCAGGCTGCCGCTCCTTTCAAAACAAGGCCCACTGTTCCCCAACCGCCTATTAATAGCCTGAGAAGACATCTGCTCCTCATTTCATCTTTGCAGATCAAGACTCTTCCCTTCCCTTCCCGACGGGCCGCGATGAAATCACGGAGGCTGTAAAACAGAGCACGCACCAGGCGCGTTCCCGCCAGAGCTTGCGGCCGACGCTGCCCCCAGCCCCACCCCAAGGCCCAGGTCTGAGGGGCACGCCCCTTTCTCCAGGACAGACGCCCTTCCACATTCACGCTGCCCGGGACCACCGAGGGAGACCCGGTGTGGGCCAGCCCCACCCCCTTTGCCCCCAAGACCCTCTGCTCTGACCGTCGGCTCTCCCATCAGATTGAGTCTAAACTTAGCTGCCCTTGGGCTCTGCCAGGGACGGGCAGCTCACCACCTCGCAGAGCGACTGCTCCCCTCCCGGAATGTCTGTGAGCTTAAACACCCCAAACCCACCTCCCCTCTAGTCCCCATCCTGCTCCAGGGGCCACAGACAGCAGGTCACGTCATCACGACTCCTCGCCAGCTTTCGGACCTGGCAGCAGGAGCCTGCTGGCCCAACTCCAGACAGGACAACTGAGTCTAGTGATGACGCCCCAAGAGAAGCAACTGAGTGTCCTGTGAGCCCCGTGCCTCACCCACTCCTGCAGCACCACGCCCACAGCACACCTATCCTCTGGCAGCCATGCCCACTCTCCGGAGGGCCTTTGCCCAGCCCTTCTCCCAGGCACAGGGAGCGGAGGCTGGGCTGGCTGTGGGGACAGCAGGCTTCGGTCAGATGCAGGCACAGTGGGAGGAACCGCCCAGCCCCGCAGGTGAAGGTGTAGGAGCCACAGCAACTCCTCCCCCAACACAGAGGCCCCAACTGGAGCCCGCCCCACAGGAGGCTGAGCTTGGGGAGGCTGCAGGGGGAGGAACCACAGCTCACAACCCCGGGGCGAGGAGAGAGGACCTGCTGGCACTTCCCTGCAGCCTCCCTTCGGGACCCCTTTCAGAGCCTGGGGGGGCCCCCTGCGAGCACAGGCCCAGTCTGCTGCTGGGCTGTGAGAGAAAGCAGAAGCCTCGCCCTCAGCCGCACCCCCTCTTCCCCCAGCTCTTGGGCCGCAGCTGAGCTGCTTCCGTTGGCCCCTGGTTCCCCAGCACACAGCTAGGATTGTCCAGCCGCCCTGGCGTCCGCACAGCTGAGGGGACAAGGCCCAGCTGTCCCTGGAGACAAGTGGTCAGCTTTCTACCCCCGAGAAAAGGGGACCTGTGTCCCTGGGGGAGGAGCGGAGCGGGGAGGCAGGGGAGGCCCAGGCTGGGCTGTGAGCACCTCGGGTTCCCCAGGCCCTGAAGGGCGAGGTGGGGCCAGCAGGGAAGGCATTGGGTGCTGAGCAAGCCCCCAGGCCCCAGCTGACACAGCCCAAGGCCCTGCCTCTGCAGGCGAGCCCTGTGGGACCCTGGGCCGCCCATTGCCCCTGTGGCTCGGGCTTCACGCAGGGGCAGTTGGAGAATTGCCTATGTGATCCTTTCAAGGGCTGTTTCTTAGAAAGCGGGGACCCTAGGAAGAGGGGGCAGGAACAGGACAGCCGACGAGGGTTGGACAGCCCGGCTATGGGACCGCGTCTGCCCAGCAGGGTCCAGGGAGCGGTGTGGGCAGCACCCCAAGTGTGGTCCTCAAGAAGAGGCACTGAAGGTAGGGCTAAGGTAGATTCTGCTCCTGGAGCCCAAATGCATCATCACAGAATATGGGGCCCTCAGAGCCCCCCTGAGAAGATTAAAAATATCCAAAGCAGGCCCAGCCGGCATAGCTCGGCAGTTGTGCATCCACCCCTGAACCAGGAGGTCACTGTTCAATTCCTGGTCAGGGCACATGCCTGGGTTGTGGGCTCAATCCCCGGTAGGGGGCGCTCAGGAGGCAGCCAATCCATGAATCTCTCATCATTGATGTTTCTCTTTCTCCCTTGCTCTCTGATACCAATAAAAATATATACATTAAAAAAAAAAAAAAAGACCTGGTCCAGGTGGTGTACCTCAGCAGCTGAGCATTGAGCCAGGAACCAAGAGGCCATGAGTTCGATTCTGGTCAGGGCACATGCCCAGCTTGCGGGCTCAATCCCCTGTGGGGGGCGTGCAGGAGGCAGTCGATCAATGATGTTTCTCTCTCATAGATGGTTCTATCTCTCTGTCCCTCTCCCTTCCTCTGGCTCTAAAAAAGCAATAAAAAGTATACTTTAAAAAAGTATTAAAAATAAAAATTCCTGGGCAGACATTGCCGGGACTCCGCCAGAGAAGTGGGCAGAAAGCTCCAGCAGGAGCGTGGGAGGGGGGAGCCTGGCGGTGGAACCAGGGAGTCTGTGATCTTGCAGTTGATAACTTGGTGGCCTGCGAATGGTATTATAACACACTAGAGGCCCGGTGCACAAAATTCGTGCACAGGAGGGGCGCGTCCCTCAGCCCAGCCTGCACCTTCTCCAATCGGGCACCCTTCGAGGGATGTCCAACTGCCCATTTAGGCCCAACCCCACTGGGACATCCCTCTCACAATCCAGGGCTGCTGGCTTCCAACCACTCACCTGCCTGTCTGCCTGATTGCCCCTAACCACTCCCCTGCAAGCCTGATCGATACTTAACTGCTCCCCTGCCAGCCCAATTGCCCCTAACTGCCCTCCCCTGCTGGCCTGATCACCCACAACTGCCCTCCTCTGCCGGCCATCTTGTGTCCACATGGGGGCGACCATCTTTGACCACACGTTGGAGTGACAGTCAATTTGCATATCACCTCTTTATTAGATAGGATGGTCTTTGGCAGGAAAAGGTCCCCCACCCCTGCCCTAGATGGTGAGGCCCAAGAACTCAGAGACCTTCCTTCGCCATGTCCGCACCCCTGGCTGCTGAGTGACAAAAATGCTGGCAATGAATGACAATGACGATGACGACGAGGTTTCTGCTCTCGCGACCCTCTGCAAACGCAGCATTTGTAGAGCACACCCCTGCTCCATGCTGCTCCGCTCTTCCCGCCACATCCCTGGATCAGGGGGGCTGTGGGCTGCCCTCCCCCCGACACACACACAGAAAGACCGAGGGCTGAGGAGTTGTCACCCAGACTCCGGTCCTCAGGGATTGTCATTTGTGACTGTTTATGCAGAGGTTTCTGAGCGGCCCGTTCCTGGGCCAAGAGAGCCCCCTTTTGGACAGGGGGTGCCCACGCCTCCTCAGAGGGCATCCCCTTTCCAGGGTCCCCCCACAGAGCGGCTGAGGCAGTCGGGCACCCCCACAAAGCAGGGCAGGCCCAGCCGCGGGCCTGTCGGAGAGGCACACCGTTAGCTCCCGCTGTAATGTAACAAGCCCAATTTTACAAATAAGAGTGAGTTTCCCAGGCTATTATTCCTAATTATGCATTTACATCCGTTCGCATTATGCGGCTGATGAAATGTTAATACCAAAGGCAATTTTCTGCTGACGGGTGGCATGGAGAAGAGCTTTCTCTCCATGACGAGCCAATATTTTTGGAAATAATTAGCCAGTTGCTCAGCTGAGTCTGCGCTGACTAACCACTGGCGCGTCGATGCAGCCTCCAACCCAGCCGAGCCGCTTAGCGGGGAAACCCCGATGCGGGAGATGACGGGGTCCAAGGCTCCCGGAACTGAGTGGGGACCCAGGTGGCGCTCCGCTGGCTGGTGGGACACCTTCACCTGGGCTGCCCCTGTGCCAGGGCTGCGTCCTGTGATTCTGTCACTAAACTGCGCCAGCGCCCAGACATTCCACCTGCAAGTCGGGGGTGAGGACAGTCAGTCTCACGGGCCAACGCGCTCCTGCCTTTGTCCACTCAGCTGTTCACGAAGTGGTTCCGCCCGCTGGGTGGCTCAGTGATGGAACGTCAGCCCGGGGATCAGGAGGTTACCAGTTCGATTCCCAGTCAGGGCACATGCCCAGCTTGCGGGCTCAATCCCTAGTGGGGGCCCTGCAAGAGGCAGCTGATCAATGATGTTCCTCTCTCATCAATGTTTCTGTGTCTCCATCCCTCTCCCTTCCTCTCTCTCTAAAAAAAAAGCAATGGTCCCTGCAGGTCTGCTCTGTTGGGCACACAGTGAACACTCAACAAATGGTGATGATGCCGAGGAGGACGAGGCGGGGGAGGAGGGGGAGGAAGCGAGGGAGGGGAGGGACAGAGAGCAGAGTCTGCCCTTTCCTGTTCGCCCGTAAGAGGCTCGGGGTGCTTCCTGGCCCCCTGCCTTTGTGTGGACCACTCAAGCCTGCACACACACGTGCCCTGTGCTCCACACGGTCCACGCACACACGCACATTTCCACACCCCCCCACTGTCTGCTCACACCGGCTGCCACTCACTGTTCACATACGTGCATGCTGTCTGTGCACACACACGCAGGCATGCATCTGCACCCGGGAATGCTGTCTGCACCCGTGCATGCACATAAACACACTCCACACGTGTCCTGAGGCTCACCCTGGAAGGCTGGGGCCGCCCAGGGGTAGGAGACTGGGGCCGGTGTGAGCAGGTGCCCGCTCCAGACTGTCTTTGAGGAGACAACACGCACGAGCAAGAGGCAGGGTGGGCACAGCGGGGCGGCACCGGGCAGCCTTCCTCCAGGTGTAGCAGGTGCACCTGCCACTGTCCTTCCCTCGAAGGGCCTCCAGCTCTGCCACCTCCCACAGCAGTGCCACCCCGAACCTGGCCACCCTCCAGCCACACCCTGCTGGGTGGGCTCTGGAAGCCATGACTACACCCCAGGCCCCTCCTGCCTCGCCCAGTCTTCCCAGGGCCCCCCAGGGAGCTCCCACACTGCCCACGGCGTGCCCACGCAGCCACCCCCACAGCAGGTGCCCCTGGAGGCTTAACCAGCAGGGCTGAGCCCCTGCACATCATGCCTTCAAAAGCCAACAGGCGAGATGGAAGCGGGACAAAGCCTCGTGCCCCCTCTCCACCCCCGGAGCCCTGGGCCTGAACCGGCAGGACGGGTGCTGGCTCTCAGGAAGGCAGGGGCCGAACCACAGAGGACGGGGCCCAGCCCAGCACGCCTGGCGCCTGGGCTCCCCGAACCTTGGGGCCTCTTCCCAGCGCAGACTCCCATTCAACGGGTTTCTTTCTTTCCTTTCCTTGGAAAAGAAAAAAATGACATTTAAAAAACATTACTGTAAAAAATTACCTCAGGTCCGAAGCATCAAAGACATTTTTCAAACAAAACCAGGGCACTTTGTGGCTGGCCACTGCCTGGCGCAGGCCCTCAGCCAGCAGGCCCCAGGGTCAGCGCCCACACCCACCTCAGCTGCTGTCCTGGCGGAGGTGGGGCCTGGCTCCACGGCCCGGGGAGCAGGGGGACCAGGTAACCCCTTGTGTGCAAAGCCACGGCCGCCCCCGGCTCCCCGGGCCCGGCGACCTTCTATCAACTTCGACTGCAACAGGAATCTGCCATCACTCGGCCTTGATTGGACCAAATCCCATTGGAAAAAGCGGGGGGGGGGGGGGGGACAATAAAACCCCAGGGCTGATATGAAATCACTGACATTTCATAGGCCGAGCGGCGCTGGCAGCTGCCAGTCCATCAGCAGGAGGAGCTCCGAAGGGGCAAGCGAGGCGTGAAAGTCACGGAAACGCAAACACCAGGACCGGACATTGGCACCGAGAGGCGGGGGCCTCGATGCCAGGGCCCGGCCTGCTCAGGCTGAGGTCAAAGCCCCACACGGCGACCCTGTCCCTCCTGGACCCCCAGGTAGTGCACGTGCCAGGGGAACCCATCGGGGGGGACGCGCTGATCTCCGGGGGCCCCCCAGGCACTGCCTACACTCGCAGCACCAGGACCCAGCACTCTGCACCCAACCCGGTGCCCTGGCCCATGAGGCAACACTTCAGAGGCTGGCCGGCTGCTTACCGACACCTCTGCCCCCACAGCATCTGGCCCGGGACCTCCACCGCCACCTCGCCAAGGGGAGACCTCTCCGGGGGCCCCGAGGGAACAGGGGAGCGAGAACCCCGACCCTCTGGCCATGCGTTGTCGTTCTTAGCCAGCCCATGTTCTTTCTTTCTTTTTT
>PVJC01037964.1:0-16979 GCA_004026665.1 Murina feae
CCAACCCCTTTTTCCTACGCCAAGCCCCCCCCCCCCAACCCAATAACCCCACCCCCCACTCTCTTTACCCACCCCCCTTCCCCTGTTCTGTGATTTGACATTTGAAATGATATTTGAGATGTGTCTTGACAGCACGGGTAGGATTTAGACAGATGAAGAAGGTGAGAATGTGCTTCAGGTACAGAGAGTGGACACTCAGCCTAGATGCAGGAGAGATGAACACTGGAGAGACCAGAGCATATGCCTCTCAGATGCCTGTGAGTGAGTGGTCAGGGCACGGAAACAGAAGAACCTCCATGGAGGGAAAAGGCAGAGGGATAAGAAGACCAACCACAGAGTGGTCAGAGCAGGGTAGACAGATGCCCCTCCATAGGAAGTGAGGGCAGCCGGGGCAGGGGACCACAGGAGGGGCTCATGAACAGGTAGGACAGGGAATGCTGGGAAGGGGCTGGGCTGGGGAATAAGTGCCCCTCCCATAGGGGGACAAGGGACTCTCCATTGAGGCATCTGATTCCCCTGTTACCTATTCCTGGTCCCATGTCCCCCCTTCCCTGGCCCCTCCATGGATGGTGCCCTAATCCACTATCCTGCTCAGACTATGTGGGGGTCCTTTGTCACCCCTGCCCTGCTAACCTCCATGAAGGATGCCCTCTCCCACCTGCCCTGCCATCTGTTTAAGGACCTGTGCCAAAATCTTTGCTGTCTCACAGGAGGGTTCCCTATACCTCAGTTTGTCCCCTCCACAGAGGGGTTCTCTCTTCCCTCTCCTCCAAGCCCTGTCCCCGTAATGTGGGGTTCTGTCTCCTCCCTGTCCATCTTCCTCAAACGGGGGTTCCCTTTACCCACTGCTTCCCCCTCAAAGGGAGGTTCCCTGTCCTCCTGCCTTGCTCCTTCCATGGAGGAAATCTCCTCCTCCCTGATCCATCCCCTCAAAGTAGGTGTCTGTACACCCTTGCCATGCCCCATTCATGGAGGGTACATTCTACTCCCTGCCCTTCCCTCCAAAATTTGGGATCCCTGTCGCCCTGCCCTGCCCTCTCAATGGATAGTTCTGTCTCCTCTCTGCCCTGCTCTCTCCCAGTGGGGTTCCCTTTCCTCTTGCCCTCCCCCCTTGCATAGGCAGTTGCCTGTCCAACTGCCCTACCACTCCCTGGAGGGTTCCTGGTCTCCCCTCTCCTCCCTACCTTGCCGCCCTTACTCCTGTCCTTCCCCCTGCATAGAGGGTTTCCTGTACCCACTATTCCATCGCTCCAAGTGTGGTTCCCTGTCCCCAGCTCTAACTCCTTTCTGAAAGGGTCTATTTCCACACTGTCCTGACCCCCTGGCTGGAGGATTCCCTGTCCCCTTGCACTGCCCCCTCCATGCAGCTTTCCCTGTCCGCTGCCCTCCACCCTCTATAGAGAGACCCTTCTGCTCCCTGCGCTGCCCCTTTATGGAGGCTCCCCTCTCCTCCCTGTCCTGCAACCTACATGGAGAGTCCCCTCTCCTCCCTGACAGGCCCATCCCTGGAGGGTTCTCTGTCCCCCCCAGCCGTGCACCCTCGATGGAGAATTCCTGGCCCCACCTGTCCTGTAGCCTCCATGGAGGATTCCCTCCCCCCATTGCCCTGCCTCCTCCATGGAGGGTACCCTCTCCTCCCTGCACTGTCCCATTGATGGAGGTTCCCATCTCCTCCCTGCCCTGGCCCTTCCATGGAGAGTACCATCTCCTCCCTGCCCTGTACCATTCATGGAGGGTCCCCTCTCCTCCTTACCCTGGACCCTCCATGGGGCTTTCCTGCCCCACCTGTCCTGGAGCATCTAGGCAGGGTTCCCTGCCGCTGCTGCCCTATCCTCTCCATGGAGGGTGCCCAATTCCTCTGCCTTCTCTTCTTCATGGATATTTCTCTCACCCATGGATATTTCTCTGCCCAACCCATCCTTGGAGGGCACACTGTTTCCTCTCCCCACTGCCCTGTCCCCTCCATGGAGGGTTGATCTCCTCCCTGCCCTGTCCCATCTTTAGAGGGTCTCCACTCCTCCCTTCCCCTTTCCTTTCCTTTTCTTTCCCAGTCCATGGAGGCTTCCTGTCCTTCCTGCTCAGCCACCTCCACGAAGGGTTTCACCTTTTTCTGCACTGTCCCTTCCATAGAGAGTTCCCATCTCCGTACCCTCCACCCTCCATGGAGGGTTCCCATCACCCTACACTCCTCCCTGCAAGGATGGCCCCACTCCTCCATGCCCTCTCCCATCCATCAAAGGTCCCTTCTCCTCCCTACCTGTCCAATCCAAGCAGGGTTCCCATTTGCCCTACACTTCACCCTCAATGGAGGGTCCCTTCTTTTCCCTGTCCTATCTCCTCCATGGTGGGATCCCTCTCCTCCCTGATGCAACCCTCCATGGAAGGTCCCATTTACTCTCTGCTCTTCTTCTCTATGGAGGGTCCCATCTCCTCCCTGACCCATCCCCTCCTTGGATGGTCCCCTCTCCTACCTTACCTGTGCCGTCTCAGGAGGGTCCCACCTCCTTTCCGAAGCATCCCCCTCTGTGGAGGTTCCCTTCCCCTGCCCTCCCTGTCCCCTCTATGGAGAGTCCAATCCCACCCTGGCCTTCCCTTTCACTGAGGGTTCCCTCACCTCTATTACCCGCCCCATTTATGAAGGGTCTCTTCTCCTCCATGAGCCATCCCCTCCATAAAGGGTCCCCTCACCTCCCTGACCAATCCTCTCCAAGGATGATCCCATTCCCTCCTAGACCTGTCCTCTTCAGATAGAATCCCTTCTCTTCCTTGACCCCTCCCCTCCATTGAGAGTCTCATTCCCTCCCTAACCCGCCTCCTCCATGGTGGGTCCCTTCTTTTCCCTGACCCATCCCCTCCATGGAAGATTCCATCTCCTCCCTGCCTTTCCCCTCCATGGAGGCTCCCATTTCCTCCCTGCCTTTCCTCTCCTTGTAGGGATACTTCTCCTCCCTGTAGCATCTCTCCATGGAGGGTTCCCATCCCCCTACAGTCCCACCTCCAGGAAGGGTCCTTCTCCTCCCTGCATGGAGGGTATAAGGCAGGGATTAAAGCGAACCCTCCATGGAGGGAATGGGTGAGGGAGGAAAAGGGACCCTCCATGGAGTGGTGTCTATAGGAGGATGAGAACCCTCCATGGAGGAAACAGGCAGGGAGGAGAAGAACCATCCATGGAGGAGAGAGTACAGGAAGCAGAGGTTACCCTTCTTCCGGGGACAAGCTAGGGAGGGGAAGAGACCCTCCATAGAGGGGACAGGCCGTGAAAGAGAGGGTACCCTCAATGGAGGGTACAGGACAGGGACACAAGGGACCTTCCATGGAGGGGATGGGTCAGAGTACACTCTCCTCAGGTCCTGGCCTCTCCATAGAAGGTCCCCACTCCGGGCTCCTATCCCCTCTATCGAGGATCCCCTCTCCTCCCTGGCTTGTTCGCTCCATGGAGGGTCCCCTTTCCTGTTGCCCTGTCCCCCCCATGGATGGGCCCCTCTATTTCCTGCCTTTTGCCCTCCATGGAGGGTCCCCTCTTCTCCCTGCCTGTTCCCTTCATGGAGGATTCCAATCCCCCTATAGTCCCCCCTCCATGGAGATTATCTTCTTCTCCCTGACACATAACTCCATGGAGGGTCCCCTTTCATTCCTGACCTGTACCCTCCATGGAAGTTCCACTGTCCTCCCTGCCTTGTCCCGTCCATGGATTGTCCCTTCTCCTTCGTGCCCTGTCTCCTCCTTAGAGGGGACCTTCTCCTTCCTGCCCCATCCCCTCCATGCAGGGTACACCTTTGTCCTGCCCTATAACTTCTATGCAGGCAGGAGAAGGATCCCTCCATGGATGGGGCACTGTTGGAGAATGGGAACCTCCATGGAGGTGACAGGGTAAGAAGGAGAGGGGACCCTTCATGGAGGGAACATGACCAGGATGAGAGGGTACACTGAATGGAGGGTACAGAGCAGAGACAAAAGGGTACCCTCTATGGAGGGGATGGGTCAACGAAGAGAGAGTACCCTCCATGGAGATGAAAGGGCAGGGAGGAGATGGTACCCTTCATGGAGGGGACTCGACTGGGAGGAGAGGGTACTCTCCATGGAGGGTACAAGACATGGACAAAAGAGGACCCTACATGGAGGGGATGGGTCAGGGTGCCCTCTTCTCCCTGGCCTGTCCCCTCAATGGAGGGTCTCCTCTTCTTCTTGTCCTGTCCCCTCCATGAAGTGTCCCCTCTCCTTCCTGCCCCTCCCCTCCATGAAGTTTTCCCATTCCCTACAACCTTCCCTCCATCGAGAGTTCCTTCTCCTCCTTGACCTATCCGCTGCATGGAGGGTCCCCTTTCTTCCCTGCCCTGTACCCTCCATGGAGGGTAACCTATCCACCCTGCTTTGTCCCTTCCATGGAGCATCCCCTCTCCTCTGTGCCCTCTCCAGTCCATGGAGTGTCCCCTGTCTTCTCTGCTCTCTCCCCTCCATGGAGGGTTCCCTGCCCCCATTGCACTACACCCTCCATGGAGGATACACTGCCTCCCCTTCCCTACCTTCTACATGGAAGGTCCCCTTCCCCCTGCCCTACCACCTCCATGCCAGGTCTTCTGTATCCCTGCCCTGTCCCATCACTCACAACCTCTGAGAGGCATGTGCTCTAGTCCCCAGTGTTGATCTCTCCTGCCTCCAGGCCATGTCCACTGTCTGTACCTGAAGCACATCTCACCTTCTTCATCTGCCCAAATCCTCCCGGGCTCTCAGGACACATGTCAAATATCATTTCTAATGTCAAATCACCGAGTGATCTGTAAAAAACATAAATCAGATTCCCCTATTCTCCTTTTTAAAAGCCTTCATGCTGTGATAGCATTGTCAACCCACACTTGTGCCCTCTATGTGCCCCCGCCCTCAGCTATTCCCATCCAGCCTAGAGGGGAGAGGAGCAAAACTAAATATTTAGCCCAATTTAGTCATCTGAGTTCAGCCTCATGAAATGAATCCTGTCTTTAAATGAACCCAGTGTCTTTTGCATTGGTGTTCTATGGGGATCGGAGTCGGAGCAATTTTGTTTTTATGGCAACAGGGGCCAGAGACTTTGTATCTCCTATTGTCTCTCAGGAAGAAGCTAGCCTGTGTTCATGCCTTGGGTCCTAGGCCAAGTTCACCTCTGCAGTTCCACTCACCCAGAGAGAGTGCGTCAGGACATGCAGCCTCCCTCATGGGGGCTCCCAGTCTGCCCTTAAAACCCCAGAGGAGCAGTCCTCCACCCTCCAATTCTAACTCCAGTGTCTGCGCGTCTCCCTCTCCACTCTGAGAGTCCTGGCTGCAGTGGAGGGAACAGGAGGCATCAGCAGCTCTCTGTCCTCAGTCTCTTTATTTGTTCCCACAGTCACCAGAGCTCAGAAGGCATTGCTTCTATTTCCTATCCACACAGAACTTCCATGATGGAAAATTTGTGAACATGCAGAACAAAGGCACATACAATCTTTTCAAGAATGTGTAAGTGTATACAAAGTATTTGAGAAAATTAATCTCCAAATTCTCCATTACCTTTAGGTGCTCTTTTCCAAATTGATCTGCCTGAGGGGTCATCTGTGATTTCTTTTTTTCTATCTCACCGTTCACAGTCTCTCCTGTCATTTTAGTAAAGGAAACCATGCATTCCCTACCTCCTCCCAGAAATATTACCATTGCCCCTTGGTGTGACACACTCCAGCCCTCTCAACTAGGAGAGCATGCCAACTAATTGCACCACATGAAACAAACCCTACCTGAGAAGGAATTCCTAGGGTGATCTGAAGGCAGCAGGGAAAACAAAAGCAGAGACTTCAGAGGAAGTGGGAGCCTGTGTCACTTCCAGCTACACAAATGTCAAACACAGCCTGACATCTGGCCAGACAGTGTAAAATCTCACAGGGCTCAATATGGTTGATAAAAAGGAAAACAGGATTATTATTTTTTATTAAATAAACATCTGCATAATAAAAACTAAAAAAAAAAACTAATTTTCTTCTATAATTCAGGCACTTTACATGCATTGTACTGATCTCACAATGGTCCCCATGTGCCTCCCGTTTTAAAAGCAGAGAACTGAAATCAGAGAACTGAAGAGAGGAGGCCAGAACTGGTGGGGCTCCAAATCCAGCCAAGTGGGCTCCACCAGCACAAGCTGCCTCCTGTGTCCAGGGTTTTCCCCATCCTCCCAGACAGAGAGCCTGAGCTTCTGTTCCTAAGACTCATACTGGTGTCTTCATGAATTTCAACCAATTTCCAAAAGCAGCAGTGAGAAAAGAATGTTTAAGGGTAAGAACTAGCAATAGGAACAAAGAAGAGACTCTCATTCAGAACACCTTGAGCATAGAAAATGTTTGACAGATCTGCTTCCAAATGAATAAATGAGTGGCACACTGGGCTCAACCTTTAGACAGGCACAGCTACAGAGAGAATCCAGAGACCACTCAGCTGCTCTGTAGACATGGGAGCATCCTACCAGTGACACTTGCCTTGACAACTGCCTTGGTGACAGTAATTATGCAGGTGGCTTAAGTGGATATGCACAACTTTATATAAATAGAAAAAACCTTCACTTGTTATTTTTTTAGTGAATTACTGAACCTTCTGAAACACATTTTGGCTTTTGGAAAAGTTCAAAAAATTCCACATCCTTTTTATAGTTTCTTCTTTTATTGATTTTTTTTCTCTCCTTGATATTGAAAAAGGATAAAAATAAAGACATGTTGGAAGGAGAACATAAAATCCTCCATAATTACACATCCCACAGTTAACAGATAATAGTATGATCTTTTTCCTTTGTTTCTTTCTTTTTATATAGGTTATGTATATGTATGGCACAGTGAAAAATTGCCAAATTTGGAATTATATATTCAAATGTATATATACATGTATTTTTAAAAATACATGTACACATACTTTTGGCTTCCTCCTCTTCTTCAAATTATACCATAAACCTTCCCATGCATTCTAAGAAAATATTATTTTCAATGGCTTTGTAATATTACAGCATATGTTAAAATCACAATTCAGATAACCAACGTTCTATCACTGGACATTTAAGTTCTTTCGACTGGTTCAGTGTTATGAATAATAGAAAGAATCAGCACTTTCTAACACTTTCTCCATTTTTTAAATGAAAGAAAACTAATGTTAAAATCACTAGGATATCCTGTGAAAATAGAAATGATTTAGTTTGCACTGTTTAGTAGAGTAGCCAGTAGCCATTTTTGGCTACTGAGGTTTAGATACTTGGTTAGTGCAACTCAGGAGCATGATTTCTCTTTTACCTTCATTTTAAACTAGGGGCCCGGTGCACAAAACTTTGTGCACTCAGGAGGGGAGGGTCCCTCAGCCCGGCCTGTGCTCTCTCCCAGTCTGGGACACCTCACGGGATATCTACCTGCTGGCATTCCTGGCCAGACTGGGTGAGAGCCTGATGGCTGTTTACAGGCAGGCCAACCTCCCAGCGGGAACCTTCACCCCATTGGGGTGTGTCCAGCCTTGGTGAGGGTCTGAGGGCCATTTTCAGACTGGCCAGAGCCCCTTTAGGCTGTGGATGTAGAACCCATCCAGAGGCTCCATGGGGAGCAAGACACCCACCTCAGAGCCGGCCCCGTAGTCTGGCCTCAGCAGCTCAAACAACTACAGGGCCTCGGGGACCTTGTCCAGGTGGCACAGGTTCATGACGCAACCCAACGGGCCACACCAGCCCACGTTGCCCACCTCCCACGCTGCAGGACTGGTGAAACAGGGTGTGCCTGTATATGTATGTGTTTGGGAAGCCGGGGGTCAAGGGAGCAGCTGAGAGTGCAGAGGAGAGCTGACGGTAGGGAATGGGCAGGGGCAGAGCTCATTCCAGGCCCTGGGAATGTGTGTCTAGAAGGGAAATCACCACATGAGCCCAGGTACAACTTGGTGTTTATTCAACAGTGACTTGGGTGCAAGGATGATTATAAAACCTTGGTTGTTTGGTTGGGAGGTTGGTTGTTTGTTTGGTTGGTTTGGTTTCAGAAGAAATGAGAGCAAAACACAATGGTCAGTCTTTCCTTAGAGCCCAGCACTGGCCTGACTGGGTCTTGGCTGGTAGGGCTTGTCCTTCTCAGGCTGAGTTTAGAACTGTCATGACAGAGATGGCAGCACTTCTTCCATCTGTGAGCTGAGGAGGGCACCCTTGCTGCCCAGCAGCCTGGATGTCCAAGGGGCTTAGTGGCAGGAATGATTCACACACACAGTTCCTTTCCTCAGGGGACAGAAGAGGTGACTTGTGGCTCTCAGTCTTTGCACTAAGCTAATGTCAGGACAGAGCAGACCCTGCATGGAGGTGTTTCAGCTTCACAAACCATTTGAGTGAGTTAAATAACATCCATTATATTTTTTTAACTTTCAGGCAGAAGATACAGACACATTTTAATTCCATGTTTATAAGAGTTCATTTTTACCCAAAGAAAGTTGGCTTTAGCCGAAGTTTTTCATACTTGGAAAGTTACTTGTTGAATTTTGATGAAAGGGAAAGGGAGTGCTCAACACATCTGTATTTTTTCTGAGCCTATAAAACAATCTTTGCATACCAACACAAAGAATATGCAATTGATGTTTTGAAAAGATAATGTTAAATTTACTAGTTTGGGTTATAGGACAGTTACTATAAAACGTTTCATAGTATCTATGAAAATGTTATAGGAAAATTTTCATAGAGATTGTATTTTTTAAATGAGTATTATAAAATTAGGTTTACATTTTTGTGAAGTTTTGTGTCACAAAGGTTGATCCAAGGAAAAGTTTATTATTACTGAGATAGGAAGATTGTAGACATTTGAACCTACAATTACTCTTTCAAGAGCTGGTAGAAACCTTAAGAGGTCCAATTTCACCCTCATTCTATAGATGCAGCTAGGAGGTCCAGAAAAGGTAAGTGCAATCCCTAGGAACACAAAGCTAATTAGTAGCAGAGATCAAATGAGGACCCAGGGCCAGTGCTCCTTCTAATTTTCCTCTCGGCCTCTGAAGACCCAGGTGAGGTTAGAACCATAGAGCTGTGACTTAGGAGATCTTAATTCTTTAAAAATCTTTTATGTTTACATATGCTCCTCTTATGAGTCTTGATAGTATTATTTAATTACTAGAGGCCCAGCACCTGAATTCATTCCCATTGCAGAGAAATTAATTAGAAGAAATATTTTAATATTGCTGTTTGCCCTTTCTCTATAGTAGAAGTGTCAATCAAATTCAAGATCTAAAATGACAGGTAGAAACACATGCAACTGGTTCCAGCGAGATATATATATATATATATATATATATATATATATATATATATATAGAGAGAGAGAGAGAGAGAGAGAGAGAGAGAGAAACCAATCTTCAGATAGAGTCCCTTCTATCTGAGAGAGAGAGAGAAAGGCAGAGAGAGAGAGAAAGAGAGAGAGAGAGAGAAAAATTTGCTTACTTAGACCTTTTTTCTGATTAAGCTAAACTTTTCCCAACCCAGTGAAGCATGCCAACTTTCTTTCACAATATTGTCAGCAACACAGCAGTAAATACCAATACCAATACCAATACCAAGCTGATTATTATTGTAAATCATGCAGGGAGAAAAAAAGGGTGAAATATCTAAACTCATTAAAGAGTAATATGAAAATTAACCATCACTTCTGAGACACCTGAGCCATGCCCACCAGTCAAGCCACGCTCACAAGCCAATCAGAGTGTTTGAATGCAAATTAAGCCAGCCAAGATGGGGGCCAGCAGCCATGGAGCCAGAGCAAACAAGAGACTTCTGTTGCACCAGGGATGATGTTGAAAATGCCTGCCTAGGTAGGCTGGGCTTCTGCTTAAGGCAGCAATGGTTCAATTATAGAAGCCAAGGAGCTGAAGCAAACAGAAGGCTTCATTGCCTGACTAGGCCTCTGCTCTTGACAACAAAGTTTCAATTATAGAAGATAAATAAACCCCAGACACCTGATGCTGGCCAGCCTCCCTGGGACCAATGGGAGCTGTGGGCAGCCTAAAAGTGGCCATCAGCCACTCACCCAGGCTGGCCACACCCCCATGAGGGGAGAGTGTCCACTGGGGTCTTGGCCAGCCTGTAAAAAGCCATCAGCCCCTCATTCAGGTTGGCCAGGCACACCTGCAGGTAGACAGCCCCTGAGGGGTTCCAGACTGGGAGAGGTCACAGTCCATGCTAAGGGACCCCCCAAGTGCACAGATTTTTTGTGCATCTGGCCCATAGTTTAAACATAATATAGCATTGTTTGACTATATTCGGTGCAATGAGAAAACCTGAAGTCATGTTCAGGTTCTACCATTTCTGACTTCTTTTCAATTGAGTCCATTGGTACACATTCTAAATCTGCATTTTCTGGCTAATGAAAAGAAAACAGGATTCTACCAAGTCTCCTCTCTACCTATTCCAGGACTTTTGTGAGGCACAAATGAGATGAGTCACATGAAAACAATTCAAAGACATTTGGTTAAAATGTAAAATGTTTGCACCTGGCTATAAAGCAAGTGGGAGGAAGAAATTCCAAGGAGGCTAGTAGCAAGGGAGAGAAAGCTTGGCACCACTATGCAGCATCATTATCTGGTGCCCCCAGCCACCATTTCCATGCTGTGCTGGGCTTTGTGCCAACGTGTGGGGGCGGGGCCTGCGTCCCACTTGGGAAAAGCCCAATGTTGCTTTTGGACTCCAGGTGCTCAGTGCCTGTGTCTGTGTAAATGGCCAGTTCACATCAAGGCAGCTCCAGTATTGAACGTCTGCCCCTGGTGGTCAGTGCTCCTCATTGTGACTTGTCAGGTGGTGGAATCCATAGCACATTAGCCTTTTATATATAAAAGCATTATAAAATTGTGTTTACATAGGTAGATTTTGCAATAATAATGGCAAAAACCGTGTTAAAGGAAAATTTACTGTGGATCATGTCTAAAGTTTGTTAAATCTGAAACTTTCCTTTAGATCTCAGTCTTCCAATGAGGAATTCTTCAAATACAGCCTGAGCTGTGCACCCTGAGGCATCCTGCCTAGGAGCCTCTCTTCAGGGTTCCTGGCCCACCCCATCACCTACCATGCCTCAGGCTCCTGCCCCAGCCCCTTTATTTTTTACAAGCAGGCCCAGCATCTCCAAACCCCAGTGTTCTCACTCAGGAGCTGTTAGAGTGCAAGAATGCTTTTTAAAGAACATTTCACAACCCAAAGCACTTTTTAACTTTCTCAAAGATAAGTGGATGATCACTGAACATGGATGCAAAGTGCATTTTACACCCAAAATAAGAGTTCCTTAAAAGTTTTTTTAGAAGATTTTTTTCTCATTGTCAAAATAATGTAAGGTCATTAGTAGAAATTTAAAAAGAATAGTATATAGTAAAAGAAGTCACTTCTTTCCAATACCTGAGGTTAACCACTGACATCATTTCAAAGTATTTCCTTTTCTGTTTCATACATTTATATGTCCATATACATTGTTGAGGTGATACTATTAATTTATATATTTTAATAGGTGTTGTGTTGACTTCAGAGAGGAAGGGAGAGGGAGAGAGAGATAGGAACACTAATGATGAGAAAGAATCATTCATCAGCTGCATCTACATGCCACCTACTGCTTATGGAGCCCACAGCCATGGCTTGTGCCCTGACTGGGACTCCATGCATGACCTCCTGGTGCATAGATCAATGCTCAACCACTGAGCATGCCTTCAAGCAAGATGCTACTACTTTTCACGTGTGTATCCTGTTTTGCTTTCTTTTAGTTATGTGTATGCATTTCACTGAATCTATAACCACCTTTTTCCCATTTATTAAGGCACTGTTTATTTTTTCCAGGTTTATTGAGAAATAATTGATATACACCACTGTAAAAGTTTAAGTCAGATGACACAATGGTTTGATGTACCTACATTGTGAATTGATTACCACATTGGGTTCAGGTAAAATCCATCAAAGATGTGACAAACCAAAATTGAAATCACTAATGTAATGTGCGTTATATTTTTCTTCAAAGTCAAACCCAAAATTCTTACTATTACAAAAATGTTGTGCTCTTTGCAAAATTGAGCTTCTCTTGGAAGTAAAGTGCAGGGTGTGGTGGGTCTGCAGGCTGAGGCTCTACAGCCCTGACCTCTTGCACTTGACCCTGTGCCTGTTCACATGCAGTTCCTTTCTCCTTCCAGACTTCAAATGAGGCTGGTGCTGGATGTGCTGCCCTTACTATACGGGCTCCATGGTCTCTCTTCCAACCACTGAGTGGCAGAGGTGAGAGTCCACTGTGTTAGCCTGTGAAGCATATGGAGTTCAGACCTCACTTCAGCTCAGCAACTCCGGGGGTGATCTCAGCAACAGCGTGTGCAGAGCCTATGCTGGCTTCTGTGGTGTGATCTCTGTGTGGGCCAGATCACCGACAGCTCCTCTCCACCTGCATCTCAGCCACCTTCCTGGTACTTCTGCTAGAAGCTCTGGTTCTCACAGAACCTTAGGCTCCTCTCCCACCATGAGCTGTGTACAAGTTTCATAGAACAGCATGGTTTTCAGGGGAAAATGGCAAGAGAAAAAAAAAAAGTAAGCAGGAATCACCTCAATGCCAGGGCCCCATTTTCCCAGGTCCTCACCAGATATGAGTTTTTCTTCAGCACTTGAAGGGCTTATGCTCAGGCCATGGCTTTAGAGCCAGGAGAGAACAGGGAAGGGGCCAGGGCAGCCCCCACTCTGGCTTCGACAGGCCCCTGGTCCAGTCCTCTCTCACTCATACCCGTCCTGCTCACAGAGCAGTGCTAACAGTCACTGCCTTTAAGACAAATCAGCTCACCACCGCGCTGGTCACTCCAGTTTTACTTCGAACCTCAGTCTGTCCACTGCTGCTTTCTCTCTGGAGTCTGCAGTTACTCTTCTGTCTGAGACCGTGCTTCTCATCATGGGGTGGACAGGAGGCCACTGACCTGCTCCATCTTGGTGGGTCCAGAATTATGTGTTCTGTTCTTTTGAAAAGAAGAAAAGGAAGGAAGAAAATGGGTCAAGACAGCAAGTAGCCATTGTGTAAAAATGCATGGACAGATGTTTTTTTTACTCTTAGTACCTTGAAGAGCTATGTGGATTGATGTGAAGTGATTTTATTTTATTGTTCTCTGTGGATGTTCTTCCTGAAGAAGGTGACTGAGTTGGCTGGCTGCACAGATACAGGAACAACAGGGAGAGTGTGCTGTCCTATGTGCCAAGAGGCAAGGTGTTCTTGCTGTTCTGCGTTTCTGACCCTATCTCATCATGTGAGTCAGGTCTGGCCAGAGGCAAGGACAGTCACAAGTGGCTCCTGGCAGGCCTGCCTGACACCACTTGTCTGTCTGACCTCTACAACATTGGTCTGAGCTCAGTGCCAGCTGAATCTACAAGCCAGAGGTGCCTGGAGCCCTGAGTCACTGTGTGGAGAGGACGAGCTTTGGTGGCTCCCTGACCCAAATCATGGACCATGCAGAGTAAGATTTTATTGGGTTCAGACACTGAAAAGTTTGTCATGACAGCCCACATATTACCTTAATGATACAGTCTTCGAAGAATAATTAGAACCTCCCCAACTGGACCACAGAGTAAGGTGTCAGACCTTTGATGAGTGTGTTCCATCTCTCATCTTCGTTTAACCCCTTAAATATGGGGAGGTGTGGATTTCACTCACCAGCATTACCTTTTCCATCTCGCAGTCAGTTTGACTGGTAAACTGGAGCCATCTCTGGAAGGAGAGTGAATGTGAAGAAAAGGTATTATTTTTACCATAATTTTGAGGACCACGGTGCTGAGTACACAGAGAAAAAATTATTTATTCTTCCTGACCTTTAACGGACCATAGGTGTCTTTTCTGCAGTTGAGATCTGTAGATGATTAAAGGCACGTGCTTGCAATGACAATGCTGCCTTTCTTCATCCTTGTCCTTGGGTAGAGACACACCTGGGCCCTGGGCCCAAGACCCAGCCAAGACCCCGAGAAGTGAATCTGCTTTGTCGATGGGACCCTGGCCCAGTGTTCCTGGAATTGCACAGCAGGACCATCCTTGTCACTTGGTGGATGTGGTTTAATGAAGCAGAGGGTCACTGTGGGATGACTGTGCTGCCCATGTTGTGTTTGTCAGATGGTTAAAGGTTTGGAAGCTCCTTTAAGAAACCAGGTGGTACAATGAAGGAGCTGTTTCCCCGAGTGATTACCTTAGAGGTGGCTGCAACACAGCAGCTGTATTAAAAGCTGTGGAAATTCTGTGATGGAATGAGAACGTAGCACTGAAGGTCACAGGTCTGGATTGTGGCCCTCAATCCCACTGACCACCAGTTCCCATGGGCAATTCCTTATACTCAGCCCAGACTCTTAGTGGACCCGCTTGGCCAGATTCTCTGGGGCAAGACAACCAAATCTGCCCCCCCTTTATTTTTTAACCTTTTAGAAATATAATTGTAGATTCACATTTTTTGTTACAGATAATGCAGAGATGGCCCACATAATCTGACCCAGGTTCCCTCTTATAATATCTTACAAAATATCACAAACAGGATACTGACAGTGACTCCACCACACACCTAGGGCAGGTTTCCTGATTCCCTTTGGGCCCATTTTCACATGTGAGTATTTAGTTTTGTGCTCTTTTATCACATGCGTTCACCTTGCAGTCCAGATAGAGAACAGCTCTACCTGGTTCTCCTACACCCAGGACAGTGTCTTTTATTTAATTTTTTGGTATATTTTTATCACAGTAAAATACACACAGTGAAATTTTACATTTTAACTATTTTTAGTGCACAGTCCAATGGTGTTCAGTACATTCTTATTGTTGTCCTGCCATCACCTCCATCTCTGTTCTCATCTTCTCCAACTGAAAGTCTGTCCCCACTAAATGACAACTCTGCATCCACTCGCTCAACCTTTATCCTCCATCTTACCTCTGTCTCTATGACTCTGACGGCTCCAGGGACCTCATGTGAGTGGAATCACACAGATTTGTTCTTTGGTGACTGACTTATTTCCCTGAGCATCATGTCTTCAGGTACCATTCAGGTTGTAGAACGTGTCCTATTTTTCTAGATTGAATTTATTGGGGTGAGATTGGTAATGAAATTACATAGCTTTCAGGTACAACGTTCTATAATACATCATCTGTGTGGTGAATTATGTGTCTCACCACACTTCCCCCTCCCCCCAGGTCAGGTCTCCTTCCATCACTGTTTATCTTTTCTAAATGCTCTTTTACCCACACTCCTTTCTCTCTGATACTCACCAATCTGCTGTCTGTGTCCATAAGTTTTTCTTGGCTTAATCTTTTCACCTTTCCCCCTAGTCCACCGATCTCCCTCCCATCTGACAGCTGTCAGTCTCTCTTCTACATCTATGAGCCTGTTTCTATTTTGATTGTAGTTTATTTTGTTCATTAGATTCCACAAAAAAGTGAAACCGTAAGGCACTTATATTTCTCTGACTGGCTTATTTCACTTCACGTAGCATAATACTCACCAGCTACATCCGTGCTGTTGCAAAAGGTAAGATATCCTTTATTTCCTTTTTGTGTGTGGGGGTGAGTAGTATTCCCTTGTGTTTATGTACCACAGCTTTTTCTCCACTTATCTGTTATGCGGCACATGGGCTGCAGTGAAAGAAAGCCTTGCTCTTCTAAATCATGCTGCAGTGAACGTGGGGCTGCACATATCTTTTCAGATCAGTGTTTCAGGTTCTGCAGATATATTCTCAGAAGTGGCAATGCTAGGTCATAAGGCAGTTCTATTTTCTAATTATTGAGGTAACCTCATACTGCACTCCACAGTGGTTGCACCAATCTGTATTCCCACCAAGAGTACCCAAGAGTTCCCTTTTCTCCACAACTTCAGCAGCACTTGATGTTTATTGATTTATTGATGCTAGCCATTCTGACAGATCTGAGGTCAAACTTCAATGTGATTTTAATTCCTATTTCTCTAATGATTCGTGATGCTCAGCATCTTGTTGTGTAATGATCATCTCCAGATCCTCAATGGACAAGAGTCTATTTAGGTTCTTTGTTCATTTTTAAATAGGATTGTTTAATTTTTTATTATGTTGAGTTTTATAAGTTCTTCATAAATTTTGCATATTAAGCCCTTATCAGATGTTCCATTGGCAAATATGTTCTCCCATTCAATGGGTTATCTTTTGATTTTGTGGATGGTTTTCTTTTCTGCACAACAACTTTTTAGTGTGATGTAGTCCCATTTGTTTAGTTTTTCTTTTGCTTCTCTTGCCCAAATAGATATATCAGAATAAAAAATATCGCTATGAAAATGTATCAGCTCTCTTTTCTTCTGCAATTTTTATGGTTTCAAATTGAATTTTCAAGTCTTTAATCCATCCTGAGTTTACTCTTCAATATGGTGTTAAGAAGGTAGTCTGCATTCATTTATTTTTCTACATCTCTCTCCAAATTTCCCCAATAGCGTTTATTAAGTGGACTGTATTTACCACATTGTATGTTCTTGTGTCCATTGTCAAAATTAATTGACCAGAAATGTATGGGTTATTTCTGGGCTTGTTATTCTTGTCCAATGACCTTTTGGTCTGTTTTATGCCACTGCCATGCTACATGTCTTAGTATGGCCTTGTATAATTTGTTATCAGGTAGCATGATTCCTCCAACTTTGTTCTTTTCTCTCAAGATCATTGTGACTTTTGCTTTGGTTCTACAAATTTGTTTTGGGTTTGTGTGTGTGTGTTGGTTTTTTTTGGTTTTGGTTTTGGGTTTTTTTTGGTGGTTTTTTTTGTATTTCGAAATAATTTTTTGTGATATTTGTTGTAGCTGTTTGAAATATTCATTGGACATTTTAATGTTGATACTTCTTATCTTTGAAATTCATATGTGCTTTCACTTATTTGTATCTTCTTTTTCTTTCTTCCATCGTTTTATTTCATTTTCCGTCTTTCTTTCTCTCTCTCTTTCTTTCTTTCTTTCTTTCTTTCTTTCTTTCTTTCTTTCTTTCTTTCTTTCTTTCTTTCTTTCTTTCTTTCTTTC
>PVJC01037965.1:0-16972 GCA_004026665.1 Murina feae
AAGGCCTGGGGTCATCTTCTATAATTGATACACTGTTCCTTTAAGGCGGCCTTCTAACTACTAACGAAGCCTCCTCTGCTTCACCTCGCAGAGTCTATAATGAAACAATTGTTACTTTTACTGGTTAGGCCGGAGCTGCTCTTTCCTTCAGCTCCGGAGGATTCTATGATTGTTACAATGTTTCAAAAAGCTGTGTTTCCGCTAGAGGCAGTTTAATCGGAGCTGAGCTGAAGGGCGCAGCTTCACTTTTGCTCCTGCCGCAATGGAAAGGGCTGTTTACTCAGGTCTGTGAGTGGCGGCCGCCATGTTGGCTGGGCTAATTTGCATACAGCCGCTCTGATTGGCTGGTGGGCGTGGCTTACCCTGTCTCGGAGAAACGGTTAATTTTAATATTTCGCTTTTATTAGTTTAGATAAGTTTTTTAAAAGGTGTTAATATTAATTTACTAGAGGAATATGATAAAATAATGACAGAACATGATTCACACTTAATGTCCAGCTTTATTCAAATTCAGCTTTGTTTAATGATAATTTGATTGAGAAGAACTGAAAGTATAAACTCTATTACTTTCTGAACCAGTAGGATGATATAAATTAAGAGTTTTTTGGGACGTGAAAGACTTTCAAAAGGCAGCTTAAAGATATTCACTCAAACAGTACCTTGATGAAATAGTTCTACTTTTAGTAAAAGCAATAGGTTAGTTAATTTTTGTTTATAAATTGAATAAATATTTAAGATGCAGTTTTAGGGGAAAACAAGTACCTGAAAATAATATATTTGTTTGTTTAAAGCCAATTTATAGTTTCCATCTTCTACAATGAAGATTCACAGTATAGTTTTTTAAATTTTATTTCTAAAACTAGATTTTTCAGATAATGACATGGTGGTAAGCAGGGGAATGATAGGTGGGGAATAAGAGTGATGGTGTCTAAAGGTACAAACCTATATTGAGTACTAAAATAGCCATAGAGATTTAATGAACATAGGCAATAATATCTCTATATATAAAAGGCTAATATGCTAAATGTCCATCCAGGTAATGATATCACCTAGCAATGCCTGGCTTTCTCTCCCTAGTGACAACTAGCCTCCTTGCAGTTTCTTCAGCCCAGGAACACAACTTGCTTTATAGCCAGGTGCAAACATTTCACACCATAACCAAATGTCTTTGAAGCATTTTCATGTGCTTCATCTCATTTGATCCTCACAGAAGTCCTAGAGTAGGCAGATAGGAGACTTGGTGAGATACTATGTTCTTTTCATTAGCCAGGAGATTTAGAAAGTTTAGAAACTTAATCTGACTTTTTCAGGTAAGTAGGAAATGGTGGACCTTGAAAATGACTTCAGGTTTTCTCACTGCACAGAATATAGTCAAACGCTACTGCAGTTAAATATTTTTACCCTTTATTCTCCCTGTGTAATCTATAATAACAATCTGCTTCATATTGATATTTACTGCTGTGTTGCTGAAAATTACTTGAAAGAGAAGTTGGGGTGCTTCACTGAGCTGGAAAAAGTTTAGCTAAATCAGAAAGTAGGTCTAATTAAGCAAGTTTATTCTATATATATAAAAGGCTAAGTTGACTCATGCATGTGCAATACATATAAAGCTTTTGCTGGTGCCAATTGCATGCATGTGTTTCCATCTGTCATTGTTGATTATGAATTTGGTTGACACTTCTATTATAGAGAAAGAGCACATAGCAATATTAAAATATTTCTTCTAATTTACATTCAATGTGCACGAATTTATGCACTGGGCCACTAGCTGTATTATAAGTATGTAATGTGATAAATATCATTACATCAGCAACCATATTACTGTATATAAATATACTAGAGGCCTGGCGCACAAATTTGGGCACCAGTGGGGTCCCTCGGCCTGGTCTGCAGGATTGGGCTGAAATGAAACCAGCTCTCCGACATCCCCAGAGGGTTCCTGGATTACTGGAGGCTGCAGGCCAGGCTGAGGGACCCCACTGGTGCACGATCGGGGCTGCGGAGGAATGCAGAAGGTTGACCAGTTGGGGAGGGACCACAGAAGGGCTCCAAGGCATGTCTGACCCTTCTCACTCATTCCCAATTGTCCAGACCCCAGCAGCAACTAAGCTACATGTCAGAGCATCTGCCCCCTGGTGGTCAGTGCACGTCATAGCTAGCAGTTGAGCATCCTTAGCATATCATTAACATATTACGCTTTGACTGGTTGAACGGAGGACTGGATGACCGGACATTTAGCATATTAGGCTCTTATTACATAGGATTAAAGAAACATGCTACCTTAAATTTACACAGTATTACCTGTCAAATTTTTCCAATAAAGAAGCCTAGATTTTAAGTATATTTGGAAGAACTTGAGGGATGCTAATTATGAATGACATTGTTGCTATACTATGATTTTAGGTTCTGCTATTATTTGTGTGTGTTTTTTTCTATGACTCTGAACTCCCATGTCCAGATCATAGAGCTGTAATGTCAAGGAAATAAGTGTTCACTGAGTTTCTGTAGCACCTTCAAATAATAGAATCTTTTGCGTTCTATACCAGTTTAGAGTATGTTATAATAAATCTCTTGTCTTTATTCTTTGGAAAAGTTTCATCTTCAATATGGTTATTTTCATTAAGTTTTTCTAATAACTCTGTAGTAGATGAAGATTTTTAATAACACGTGTTGAAAGCAGTCCTTAGACATAGTGGAGAGGTCACAGGCTTAAAAAGCAAAGATGTAGACTTGAGTCAGCTGCCTGTCAGTTATCAGTTATGTGAACTTCGGTAAATTCTTTCACCTCTAGGGAATCCCAATTTACTCCTCTGCAAAAAAAAAAAGTAGAAATATGTGCCTTACAGGGCACTTATGCTCAAATGAGATAATGTCTCCTCAAGTGCTCTGCAAATAATTACAATTTTAAGAGTTCCTTTCCACTGTTCCTCAGCACTATCACCCACCTGAGGAAAGATGTTCATTAAGTTTAGTGATGCAGCCACTGTATTTTGAGATTATTCACACTAAAGCTTAAATGTTACCTAGAAGCATGTATTCATTCTGCTTTTAAGCATATTTTCAGTTGGCTCCTTTCTCCCTAAACTTCCTTCTGATTCTACAAACCTGTTTTGGTTTTATTTGTGAATTTACTTATTTATAGTTTTATTAGTTTTATCAAATAAAATGAATATGCCAGTTCACATATTATGTCATAAATAATTGAAAGTATTAATGACTGTATCAGTAGAAAGATACAAATTAAGAGATTATTTGTGGACATGACAGACTTTCAAAAGACAGCTTAAAGGTATCACTTATTTTACTAAGTGATACAGAGGGGGGTTTATTGCCAAAGTCCAAGTGTGTGCAAAATAGATAAAGAAGAGTTAGAAATTTTAGTCCAGCTTATAGGAAAAGTGACATTTACAAATGACTTTCCCCCTTTCTGTTTATGTACTACAGCAATGATATTGATAATCACAATTCTAATTTCTTTCCATTATTTTTTATACAACCTTTTATTTAAAAAAGTAATTCATGCCCTAACTGGTTTGGCTCAGTGGATAGAGCATCGGCCTGTGGACTGAAGTTGTCCTGGGTTTGATTCCAGTCAAGAGCATGTACCTTGGTTGTGGGCACATCCCCAGTAGGAGGTATACAGGAAGCAGCTGATGGATGTTTCTAACTCTCTATCTCTCTCCTTTCCTCTCTATAAAAAATAAATAAAATATCTACTCTAACAAAAGATTAATATGCAAATTAACCACCTCTCCAAGACACCTAAGCCACGTCCCCAGCCAATCAGAGAGCAGCTTTATGCAAATTAACCCAGCCAAGATGGAGGCTCGCAGCCACGAAGCTACAGCAAACAGAAAGCTTCAGTTGCAACTGCCTGCCTTGGCTGGTTGGGCCTCTGCTCAAGGCAACAATGTTTTAATTATAAAAGCCACAGAGCTGAAGCAAACAGGAGGTTTCGTTGCCTGCCTAGGCCTCTGCTTAAGGCAATAAAGTTTCAATTATAGAAGATAAATAAACCCCAGAAACCTGATTCCAGCCAGCCTCACTGGGACATTGGGTCAATGGGAGCTGTGGGCAGCCTGAAAATGGCCCTCAGCCCCTCACCCAGGCTGGCCAGGTACCCCAGTAGGGACCCAAACCCTGAAGGGACTGTGGGCAGCCTGGAAACAGCCCTCAGTCTCTCACCTAGGCTGCCCAGGCAACCCAGTAGGGACTTGAACCCTGAAGGGGCTGTGGGCAGCCTGAAAAGGACCCTCAGCCCCTCACCCAGGCTGACCATACCCCCATGGAGTGAGAATGCCCACTGGGGAGCTTGGCCAGCCTGCAAATAGCCATTAGCCCCTCACCCAGGCTGGCCTGACACGCCATTAGGTGGACATCTCCCAAGGGGTCCCAGACTGAGAGAGGGCACAGGCCAGGCTGAGGGACCTCCCTCTCCCCCTCCCCCCAGTGCACACATTTTTGTGCACCAGACCCCTAATATTTAATAAAAAGAAACTTATAATGCTGGCAAGGCTGCAATGAAACCACTAGAGCTACATACTGCTAATAAGCTTATAAATTTGAATAATTCTTTAGGGAAAGCAGGGTGACAAGAATTATGTCAAATTGTATCAAGAATTATAAGGATGTTTCTATTCCTTGAATCTGTGATTCCACACCTTAAGAAAACACACCCTAAGAAGCACAACTTAATAAAATATGCATAAAGTAGGACTTTATGTATATAAAGATGTTTGGTGCAGAATTATCTATAACAACAAAAGTTATTGAAAGAACAAAATGATACCTAATGATGCAATAAGATGTGAAACATCAAAACAATGGACTATTGAGGAGCCATTAAAAAACAAAATGCATAAAGTCAAGGTAAACACATGGGACATTCTGTGATATAATGTTAAGTGAAGAAAATAACAAAGGACAAGTTGAATAGATGGAAAACAAAGAGCAACATTATGAACTTTAACTGAATTATATCAGTAATTACATTAAATGTAAATTATTTTAATTGTATGATTGAAAGCAAAGATTGCCAGACTAAAATAATAAAAGAAGAACCACTATGGGCTGTTTACAAGAGACATATTTTAAATATAAAGAAGCAGAAATGAATTACTTAAAAGAAGCAGATAGTGTAAAAGCAGGAGGAAAAAAGAGGAAATGTGCCATGCAGATTAACAAAAGAAAACTGATACAGCTATATTCATATCAGATAAAATTGTTTTAAGGAAAGAAATATTATGAGAAAAAGGACATTTCATAAGCTAAAAGATAAACAGGAAGATAATAATCCTAAATTTTTGTGCACCTATAAACATAATTTCCAAATTTATAAAGTAAGTTGATAGGAATTAAATCTATTCTCATCATTTCTCAATGACTGATAAGACAAGAAGACAAAAAGAAAACAGAATTAGTAAGATTACCAGAAGTTTGAAACACCTCATTAACTAAATTGGCTTAGTTAACAAATACAGAAAATCACAGCCCCAAACTGCATGATTCAAATTATTCTCAAGTACAGATAAGATGTTTACCTAAACTGACTGCATTATACAATGATAGCATTATATTTAAATTAGAAATTAACAGAATGAAAACTTTAAAATTTCCAAATGTTTGGAAATGAAGAAACATATTTCTGAACACAAGTGAGCCAAATAAGAAATTACAACAAACATTAGAAAATATTTTGAATTGAATGAAAATAAAAATTGACAATAGGGCCTCAAACTGCAAACATCTAAAAATACATTAACAGAGTTGAAGCAAACAGGAGGCATAAATAAATGTTGTGTTTGCATTCATTGGAACACTATAAAACAATAAAAAGCAATGAACTTCTGGCACACACAACATTTCACAGACATTATATTGAGTAAATGAAGTATCATAAAGCAATGCACAACTCTACTTAGATCAAGTTCAAAATTAGAAAAACTGGTGAAAATCATTAAGATAAATGAACTTTATTTTTTTATGTTTTTATTGATTTTAGAGAAGAAGGGAGAGGGAGAGAGATAGAAACATCAATGATGAGAGAGAACAATTGGCTGCCTCCTGTACTCTCGCCATTGGGAATCGAGCCCTCAATCCGGGCTTGTGCCCTGACCAGGAATCCAACCATGACCTTCTGGTCCATGGTCCATATTCAACCATTGAGCCACATTGGCCAGACTATTTTTATAAATTTATGTAAATACACCCACTGTATTTATATGTTAAGACGTTTTAGAAAAGTGGAATGAATTTGTTTATTAGACACTATTCCAAGCAGGTAGAAGATATTTTAATTATTTTAATAATATTAGATTAAGAAAGAAAAAATGGCAGCATAATATTAGAAATGAACAAAGAGAGAGACAGAGAAGTGAATTCTATGGGAAATGGGGAGTTTGGTGACCTGGGAAGACTGTAGATGCTTCCTGGTGTGTAGGATTGGGAAGAACTGACTTCCCTTAAAGCAGAGGTAAAATCACTGAGATGGGGAAGAGGTTTCTGACAATGACTCTACTTAGGGCTGGAACACCTCAATCAAAATGTCAGCAAATTGTCTTCCTGTCTGTTAAAAAATTAAGGATGTAAAAGTAAGTAAAGAAATAAAGAAGAACTTGTGAATGTCAGAATAATGTTCAGATATGTGTAGCTCATTGAGCAAAGTGAACAGAAGCAAGGTTTTTGCTTCTTTGATAAACTGACCTCATAATCCTTAGTAAAATTCCTTTCTAGACCATTTCTCAGTCTTCCCTAAGGTTATAGTGCTGGATATGGGACTTGATGTTTTGTCTAAAAGAATCACTATTTTATCTGGCATTCTTTTAACCAAACACTCTTAAAGGGCTGGTCAACGTTTATGTGTTTCCACTTTGACTAGTTAATCTCAAGTATAAGTTAATTGTTCTAAATGATTAGTCTTATGATACAGTAAGAGTCCCTGAGATTTGTCCCAAATAATTATACACTCCTAGTAAAATCCACTATGATCTGCAGAGTAGAGGAGGAAGCCAGGAGCAATACTTATACCGTAACAGAGAAAGGTAAGTAGAATCCAGATGTCCCATAAATGTAAGGATACTGGGGACAGAGGATCAAAATCTCAAACACATCATACATGGTATCTTGTAGTAAAGTGAGTTTTGTCACCTATGACCTATGTGACCTCCGGATTTAACTTCTCTAAGTCTCCGCTTCCATTTCTGTGCTTAGGAAATTTTTACAGCACACACTTGGAAGAACAGTGGTGAGGTTTAAACGAGGTATAGGTGTTGAGCATAAAGCAAGCTCTCAGTCAATGTCATCAGGTGGTTTGATAATAGGTCAATCAAAGGAGGAAAGTGGTGGCTGTGACATATAGAGTCAAGGTTGGTATTGGAAACAGGCTATGTTCCAGAGAAACCCAGATCTGCCACCACCTATGAGTTGAGTAATACACGTTGTGCCTTTCTTCAAGGAGATTGTTGTAGTAATATATAGAAATGATTAAAAATGCTTTTTAAATGCCTAAAAAATATTAAGATGGTTTTAAAATGTTTGAGCTAACTTTCCTTAAAACTTAAAGTTTCACATTCCCCACTGCCCTTCACATGTGTACCTGATAGATAAGGATTTGAACTTTAGTAAATAACTCAGAGTGACTTGTCAAGATAACCATTTGAGTGAGTGATGTACTCTCCCTAGATAACCACTTGTAGCCACTCGCCCTGTTTGAGATAAACATGTGTGCATTGACATATTTCATTGATAGCCACCTGGATGGCTGCAAATGGAGTACAAGCTTTAAAGGGGGGGATCCTGACCAGCCCAGTGATTGCCTATCAAGACAGCCACAAAGGTACGTCCTCTTGTCAGTCCGGCAAGCAATGGCACTCCATGCTCCTCTTCCTGCCAGACAACAGAAGAATGACCAGTGCCTTCCGATTGAGACTCTACCAAGCTCTCGAGTGAGGAACACTGGCCCCCTGCATCCGGACCAGACCAATCCAGCTGCCAGACCCCAGAAGACAGCATCACCAGGATCCCCAATATGCCTGTACCTGCAGGACCAGGAATTGTGTGAGTAATAAAGTGCTGTGTGATATACAACTGCATGTGTTTCATGTGGTGTAATTCCTCTGGCAGTTAATTGAATTATTTTGCGTACACTTAGAAGTTAAATTAAAGCTTCTGGTCTTTTTTGGTCCTAAGCCTGTCCTTTGGTCCTGCTTGTGTTAGAGTAGCCTCTTCACTAGCAAGTACTTGAATGTCCCACACCTGCATGGTTAAAGTTTATCTGAAGGGATGCCTTAGGTAAACACCCCAGATCCTTTCTCAGGATCTATTTGGGGCAGAGACTTGAACTGTATTCTCTCTAAGCAGTGATGTTCGCTTATTTTTTTGTTGCCCACTAGAACTCTGTATTCCAGATCCCAGGAGAGGTACCACAGCCCTAATGACCCTTTTCTAAACCCAGAGTGTGGAAGAAGCAGAGGCATTAGGAGCAACAATAAAATACAAACATGCTTTTTGACAAATTAGAGCTGTGGCAGCCTATCAGTAGAGCCTCTGTTCTTTGCACCCCACCCCCATTGCCTTCTAGAAGTCAGCACTTCTGTTTCTTCCTCCATCACTTACTAATTGTGAGCTCAGTAAATAATTTAAATTCCCTTAACTTTAGATTCCTCCTGTGAGAAATGTAGTTGATTATAAAATGCAACAGAAGGAGTCTGGTATAGCAGTTAAAAGCTGGGGATATGGCATGAAAAAAACAAGTTCAAATCCCCTACCATGTAGCCACAAAAAGTGACCTTGGTCAATCCACTTTACTTCTCCTGATGACTCAATTTCCTCCTCCATAAATGAGAATAACAACAACTATCTTCAGGATTATTGTGAGAAACTAATAAGATAATATATGCAGTTCAGTTCCTGAAACACTTTGAGTACACAGTATGTGTTGAGTTAATATTAGCTTGAGTAATATACAGTTCAACAAAATTTCAAACCATTTTAAAATGATTTGACCACAGGCAATATTCAGAACTCAATGTTATTTGCCAAAACCACAAGTTGTATTTCTAAAAGTGGTTGATTCTTAAATGGCTGAAATGGAATTTTTGCTTTTTCCACAGAGCACCAATTGTCCAAGTTGAAGTCAAATACAATCCAAAAATAAAACTACTCGACTTTGTAATATGTGAAACTGAGAAAGGAGTTTAAGATAAATAGTAAATTGATTCAAAGATTAATTAGATGTCATTACCATATATGAGTGTGCATACACACACACATATATACACACGCATATACACAAGCCAGCACAATCATTCTTCACTTGTACAGGAGGAAAACAGTGTAATAGAACACCATCTGATGTTATGTAATGTGATCTTATATATGTTATTTAACCAAGCCTCAATTTCCTTAGTTATACAGTGGATATTTAAGGTATTAGCTCATGGGGATTAAATGAGAACATATATGAAATCCTAGCACATAAATGGCACTTCTTTAATTACTACTTTTTCTTTCTTTTTTTTATAGGTAGCTTTTACAGTTGCCATTGAAGATAGAACCAATTGGCTAAATTCCTCAGGAAAGAAGAATTATGAGGTGCTGCTTCATCTAAACATGGTTTCTTTCTAAAATTCTCTGTTGGGGATCCTCATAGTTATATGGAACCATCCCCTTGGTCACCACCTATCCTTACTCCTGGATTTTCATTGCATCTGGAGCACTAGCATCTATGCATGACTGGTCTTATGAACAGTCTTTTTTAGTTTTTGTAAATCCTTTAGTCCTTATGTTCACTATTTGTGTGTTTAGCCATCAAAAATATTTGTTGTGTACCCACCATGCACAGGCACAGTAGTAGTAGTATCCTTGGAATGGGTATTCTAGATGATAGCTCATAACACTTTTACTTACCCAAAGAGTCTCAGAGCAGCACAAGGTTATAATTGAATTTACTCAACCAAGACATAAATAACGCTCAGTATTACCATTATCTTCTGGGAATGGCAAGGCCAGTTTTTGCTAAGGCGTGGTAGGCTTTTCAATGAGTGAGAAGTCCAATAACCTGAGAGTAAGTTAGCTTTTTCTACATAGGCCACAAATTTCAGTCCATTGAATCAGGGCCAAGGAAAGATAATATTTCTATATCCTTCATGAGACTACAATTAATCATGTTTTAGCTTCTTTCTTTTTAAAAACAACCATAACAGCACCAAGTTTCTATTCATTATTCACAATCTACCCTTTGTTTTCTTTATCTGGACATACCAAATTGTGTCCCTTTATGTGTTAGATAGGAGGGCATTCTTAAAGCTCTCTTATCTCTAATTCTGCCATGTTTCAAGGTTCTTTAATACAAAGATAATATTGTATATATCAATTGACCCCATTAGTGTGGACATTGTTCCTCATCCTCTATTACTGCGTGGGCTTGGCCACACTAATTACTAAGCATTGCTAATTATAGTTTTCTATACTTTGTCCTGCATTCATGCCGTGGAGTGCCCTTTGGTGGAATAAAATGTCTTGAATCACTTTCACTTTTGTCTATATTTGATAATAACTAACTTTTCTAGCAGAGTAACTCTCGTGAGTTCCTGGACCCAGTTCCCACTATGTATGTTTGTGTGGTGAGGTCAAAGCCTTCCCACGCAACACAAAACGATTCTCAAACACCAGCTGGGCATCCTACAATTCAGCTCAATTCTGACACTATCTACCTGAAGACAGCATCAGATTCCATGGGTTGAGGGATCAGTACTACAATACTGCCTCTCCTCACGTCCAGACACCAGTTGCAAGTCCAGGTAGCAACCTACACTTCTAACCAACTGGCTACAAATTAGAGGTTCCCAGAACCCACTCCTTAACTTTGATTAACTTGCTAGAGTAGCTCATTTAACTCAGAGAAATATTTTACTTACTAGAACACTGGTTTATTATAAAAGGATATAACTCAGAAAGAGATGTATAGGCCAAGGATTGGAAAGGGCACTGAGCTGCCTTCTCCTCATGGCTAACTCCCAGCACCTCCACATATTCATCAACCAGAAAGCTCTCCCAGCCCAGGCCTTTTAGGTTTTGGTGGAGGCTTCATTAACTAGGCATGATTGACATTGGCCATTGGCAATTGATTCAACTTCCAGCCCCTCTCTCCTCCAACTCTGGAAGTTAGCGCAATGCCTTAGATCTATGCTGAGCTCAGCAAAGTGATTCTGGGCTGAACTTGAATAATCTTACAGGCTCTTCCCACTCAAATAGGTTCATTATGGGTGTTTGATTGAATGAATTTATTATTTGCCCGAACAGTGTGTGGTTTTCACTTTGGATCTTCTCACATGATCACAAGTGATTGTACTTGAGTTGATTAATGCAAATAGAAATCAGAGTGGGCCATGGGGAAACCTTTGGGAAAGTAAAAAAAAGTGAGGAGAGGTTGTAAAAGCCATGACTGATAGCCCTCAAAGGCTGGGACTAGACCATGCCCAGGCTTAGTTTGGTCTACCGATTATCAAAAAAGAAAAGAAAATAATTTGTTTCCAAATTTTATAAGGCTATTTCACACAAGCATATCAATTTCTGGCTTCCCTTTCAAACTCTGAAGAGCTGACAGCACAGAGCATGTTGACTTGCAAGACAGCAGTGTGGAGCTAGGTGGCAGCTTCCTTTTAGCCTATGCACCTGGGTGACTCCTGTTCCCACCAAAGCTACCTAACTCACCCAGGTTCTGATCCACCTGAGTAGGACTGGCATCTGTGCTCTGTACCCAAGCTCACAAGTAAGATTTACGAAGAAAAAATCCACAGCCACTTCCTACTGACAACACGACATCAACATGGTGAGAATTTTTTAGTGGGTGTTTCTAGAAGTGTTTGATCACCAACAAAAGAGTAAACTATGCTGCCAGGCCTGTTACCTATTGCTTTGACACCGATACCTATGCTGCCTCTGTAATTAAAAGAATTAAAATACTAGGCTATGAATGTTGCAAATAGGTCACCTCATTAAAGAAAAATAAAGAGCAACCAAAGGCTTTTATGAACACTTTATCTGCATGTTGAAAAAAAATCAGCACTGGCACAGAGCTGTCTGGAGTGAACGCAGGTGAGTAGATTTTTACTCTGTGAATTCCTTGTCTGAAGATTTTAAAGTGCCACCCCATTGTCTAAATCAATGACAAACCCATGGAGCCACATTGGTTATTTACGTTTCCTAGCAGCCACAGGGGGAAAAAAAAGTGAAATTGATTTTCATAATATATTTTATCTAACCCAGCAAATCCAAAAATTGTCATTTCAATGTGTAACCAATTTAAAAGTTATTGAGTTTGTTTATAGGTTGTTGGTGTTTGTTTTTTTTTTACCAAGTCTTTAAAATCCTTTGTGTATTTTATACTACAGTGTCTTTCATTTCAAATTAGCTACTTTTCTAGTGCTCAAAACCCACATGTGGCCAGGATTGCCAAACTGAACAATGCATGTGATGAAATCACTTTTTTTCCTTAGGCTAACAAACAAGGGTAGATGGATGGATTTCCCACAGAATTCATAGGGAATGGGGAGACCTTCTGATATATGAACTCTATCCTCTGGGTTCCTTTCTGCCTCCCAGGCACCTTCTCTGCCCAATTCCCCTCTTTCTTTGTCTCCTTTCCCATTACCTAACTGGAGACACTGTTGCGGCACAAACATATGGGGTATAAAGGCAGAAGGAGTGGGCTGACTACCCAGCCTGTCTCTTGCAGGTTTTGACCTTGCAAGTTATTCAACCTCCCTGGTCTCAGATTTCTTTTCCGTGAAACAGGATTAATTTCTTCACTGAATTCTGCAGATCAAATAAAATAATAAAGGTAACTCGTCAGCACCAAACAGACACGGAGTTTTTAAGCTTTCAGTGATTATTTTTCAAAATGTATATACGTTTGGGGGAAAAGGCAATGGGGGAAAAGAATTGCAGAACTTTTTAAGATATGTGCTAAATCCCATTCCACACTCTATTCCTTTTTCAGTACTCGATGCTTAAAACCCCTTTAGGCAACTAGCATGACTTCCAGCCAAAGCACAGCGAATGTAGGTTATACATACATACAAACACACACGAATAATAAAACAATAGTTTCAGGTTTTGCCCGAGTTTGTCCAATTGCATTAAGACCCAGAAGATAAGGAGGGAACACATCATGCAGGAGTGCACCTGATTACTCTGCAAAATGTCTGAAGTGGAGGCTTCATGCAGTCCAGTGCATATTAGGACACAAGAGGGCCCTCATCAAGAAGACCCACTTTCTCAGCCCATTCGGTTCCCTCACTATCATACTGCCCTGGACTTCAAGGAGCCTCGCCAGACTGAAACCTCTCCAGGTTCTAAAGCCAGCACTACTTCAACAGCCCCTGTCCACAACTCAACTGAGGAACCTGTAATAAAAAGAAGGGAAGACTCACCAGTTCATTCTCCTCTCCTTGGTTAAGCAAAGCCCGGTGGTCCTTCTTACTTTTCTCCTCCATCTAAACTGGATCTCCAGGCTAATTCCCTGGGGAAATGTGAAACCTCCAGAGGTTTATGTGAACTTTGAGCAGCCACTACTGGTCATTGTTGTTCTCAGGTGCTTAATATCCCTTAGCACACACCTCACCTATTACGTTAACAAAGGAAAGGAAAAAAACTACTCTCCTCAACCATAAGATTAATCTGTTAATCTCTTTCCTTGTTTTGGAGTTTTTTTTCTTCCTAGTACTTAGGTACTTGCTGAGCTGGATGTGAGTGTCTCCAGATTTAAGCTGCTGAACTGGATAGGTAATTTCCTGGGCTGTCCATAAATGTCTCAGCCAATGAATGGGAATGACCACTTTGCTAAAAACCTGAGACAACAGGATTTGAGTAAATGAATAGATATACCATGGATTTTGAAACAGGAATAGCATATTGGGGGTGACATGAGAATTGAAGGAAGAGAGGTTGGCTCAGACCTGGGAATATAGAAATCATTATGGAATCAGAAAACTCTGAATTATAATCCCTGCTCTACTGATGGACCTGGACAAATAAGATTGGAATTTTTTTTTCTAAATCTATGCAAATTTTATTTGTCAATCAGACCTCAGTAAAGCAGGGAAACACCCGGGAAAGGCTGAGGCTTTAGGGCATTCCCCAGGGGGAAAGGTTGAGTAAACGAAGCAGACACAAATACAGTGAGTAGGCAGTGATCACGATAAGGGAAGGACACAAAAGGGAAAAACGATTCAGAGTTACTGCAACGTAGTGATGGGAGGTAAAACGGGCACGAACTCGCCTTCTCAAGTGAGTTGGAGGGGATGATTTGTTCCTTCATTGATGACACAATTGTTCATTGAAAGGCGACTACACATGCCCATGTGCGGGTGTGGAGATTCAGCAGTGAACAAGACCAAGTTCCTACTCTCGTTGTGCTTCTGTGTCCAAGGGAGATACTCAACAAGTAAACTGAGGTGTATTTTTATAAAACTTGAGATGAGAATAAGTGACACGAAGAAAACTCAAGCCTGCTGGAAGGCTGTGGTGGGCATGTTTTAGCAAGCTAGATTGAATTCTCTGAGAATGCTTCTCAGAAGAGGTTAACATTTGAGCTGCGACATCAGTGGAGTGAAGGAGGGAGCCATGTGCATATGTAGGGGCAGAGGAGCAGTGGCCCAATTGGGAGAATGAGAAGAGCCTAGAAAATGACGGGGGAGAGGGAAGGAGACCACGAAGGAAAACCCGCTGCCCTGGCAGCTGGAGAAGCCAGGCCGCCTGGAGTCCCTGAGGCTTTTAGCTTGATTTCATCTTCTTTAAATACCTTCTCCCTCAGATACTGTATCATTCTTCCTCTTGGTGTAAGTAGTCCTCTTCCTAATGAAGGGCTGTTTCCTTGGGCAGGTGGGTGGGGGGTAGACTCTGTTGCCCACCAGCAAGGTACTTTGTATACTGCATATTTGTTTGCCCATAGTTTAGAAGTCAACAGAGCTATAAATAACAAAGCCTGACCCTGGTCAGCTGGCTCAGTTGGAGCATCCTCCCATACACCAAAAGATTGTGGGTTTGATTCCCCATCAGTGTACACACCTAGGTTCTGGGTTCATGCCTGGTAGGGGCACATACAGGAGCAACCAATCAATGTTTCTCTCATGTCGATGTTTTTTTTCTCTCTCTCTCTCCCTCCTCCCTTCTTTCTGAAAAATAAAAACATTGATTCTCGATGAGAATGAAAAAAATAAAAATAACAAAGTCTCAATGGAGCACCAAGATTAATGTGCAAAGTTCTACATCGAGCCACGAGCAGCAGGGAGCCAGACAGAACAGCCCCAAACACCCTGGGCAGTCTCTTCCCTGAAAAGTCATCACAAAACTTATGATCTAGATCTTTTGGTTATTCTCTGTTTCACCAGTAAGAAATGCACTTCTTGGTGAAAAGAAGACAGCGCTTGAAAGGTTTGCTCCTCTCAAGATGGCGAACAGTAGGTACCAGTTGTTGTAACTGCATCCTCTTCTGTCACTCCCACGGGGTTGCTTTTTGAGGTAAACACCACCATGCTACAACCTTGGCAACTTCTTGGCTGTCCTCTCAATTTATAAGAGGGTATCATACAAAGAGGATAAGTGAGAGTCAGAGATCGTTATATTGACTGGGCCGCAAAAATATTCGTTGTGGGCTGCCTGTGGCTCACAGGCCACGAGTTTGACATGCTTGGTGTAGCCTCAGCCTGAAATCTCCAGGAGCTCTACTGCATGTACCACACCACAGTCTTTGCACATTGTGACAAGGAAGTGAGGCTTTTATTGTTCCTCCGTATCAGGAATTAGGCAGTCACTGTTTACTGACTGTCGCAGGGATGAGTGGTGCATAACTTCCAGACACCTCCTGGTGATGTTGCTCCAATCTACTAAGGGCAAGCCTCCAGGAAATGTTGCAGGTGTGAGTCATGAGTAGCATCACCTGAGGCACCTCTCCCAGCTCTGTCACCAACATCGGGGCACCGTAGCCGAGACTCTTGTTCTGGCACCGGGCGCACTCTCCGACCCACGAGGACAACCTGCCAAACAGGCCCAGCGCAGGTGCCCCAATATCTGTGGCTCAAGCTCCTTGGATGACAAGGTCTCAGCCTCCCAGCTCTCCGGAGGGACCTCCCTAAGATCTGAATTTTAAGTTTCTTTGTAAAATGTCTATAATAATTATAGAGTTGATATGATTTTTAAGATATTTACTAAAGGCCAACTATGGGTTCCTTCATACTCAATAAGCAATAGAACATCATCATTACCAGAATCATAACACTAATAAAAAAGGACACACTTTTAAATAAACTATAATAATAATTTTATTTCTTTTATTTTCCCTTTTTAGTTTACAAAAATTTTCAATAAGTGAAGTATATGGAGAGAGGAGGAGCTAAGAAAGCTGAGTATTGGGGATGTCATCTAAATTCCCACAATTGTATAATCACCATTATATTAGACTAGGGGCCCGGTGCACAAAAATTTGTGCACTCGGGGTGGAGGGAGTCCCTCAGCCCAGCCTGTGCCCTCTCACAGTCTGGGACCCCTCAGTGGATGTCCTATGATGGCCCCAGTCTGCCAGGCGCCTTTTGTGTGTGTGTGCGTGTGTGTGTGTGTGTGTGTGTGGCCACTGGGGACCTGCCCCCAGCTGCATCTGAGGCTCAGAGCAGTCCTCCTGTGTGTGTCTACCTGCTGGGGACCTGCCACCAGGCACACCGTGGAGGCTTGGAGCAGGCACCCCCTCTATGTTGATCTCTCAGACTCTTGCCCTCTCCTGCATGTTGTTCTCTTTTTTGAGCGTGGCCAGGGCTGGGTGCTGCCTGCCTCCCAAGCTTGCCTACTGCCCATCTTCCTCCAGCCACCAGAAAGCAGGGAAAACCCCGCCTCGTGGTCAGGCCAGCCTTTTCCTGCTCCCTGATCCCCGGAAGGGACCTGGGAAGCCACCAAGCAGGCCGCCAACTCTTTCCCACTC
>PVJC01037966.1:0-16968 GCA_004026665.1 Murina feae
AGGAGTTCATCACCACCCAACCAGTATTATATGAAATGCTGAAAGGTATCCTTTGAGAAGAGGATGAAGAAAAAGTAAAGATAAAAATTATGAACAACAAATACATATCTATCAACAAGTGAACCTAAAAATCAAGTGAATAAAAAATCTGATGAACAGAATAAACTGGTGAATAGAATAGAATCAGAGGCATAGAAAGAGAGTAGACTGACAATTTTCAGGGGTAAAGGGTGTTGGGGGTGCAGGAAGAGAATGGACAATGATCGTACACCTATGGATGAGGACAGTAGGGGGGGGGACAGAGGGTGGGGTGGGAAATGGGAGGAGGGGAGCTATGGGGGAAAAATAGAGGAACAACTGTAATAATCTGAACAATAAAGATAAAGATAAAAAAAAAAATGTCTCAAAGGCCTTTGCCACACCTACCTGAGCACTCTCACTGTCTGACCAGCTTTAGCAAGCTCTCCTGGCTCCCTAGCTTCTCCTTCGTGCTGCTACCAGTAGAAATCCTGGTCTCCGTGGGTTTGCCAGTTCTCTCCTCTCCTGGCCCCTACCAGTCACTAAAGCACAGGGTTGATGGTGCTGGGCATGCTACAGTCCCTCTGGGTAGATGTGAGCTGGACAGTTTTGTGCCTCCTCTTCCGCTTTTAGAAGCTGTTTTGAGCATTTAAATTCAACATTAAGAAGCCCTGAAAGGCTGTTTCACTAAGGACTTGTAAGACAGGGAATTGCCATCATTTCCAAATTAAAAGAGAGCTCTGGAGAACCTTTTCTGGGTTAGTGTCTGACAGCCTCTTTCTGAGCTGGGCCTTTGGACCAAACAACCTCAAATCAAGGTGAGTGCAACCACAGTCAGTCAGGTGGAAGCCCGTCTTGCTGCTGGTTGGCAGCCATCAGTCCCCAGCAACAAGTGAGAAAGTAAATAGGCAGATCCCCCTAAGCCATTTGTTATCTCCAATGGCAGGCCTCCCCTCCCCTTGTGTGAGATGACAGTAAGCATTTTTCAGCTTTTGCTTTCAGAATGTAACTAGTGTAGTATTTTTTATTCCAGTGCTGCTTGGCTTGCTTCATTTGCTTTTATGACAGTGCTTGGATACGATTAAATGACAATTTAATGTGTATAATAACTCATTTAAAGATTTAGTGAGGGCTTCGATGAAGGTGATAGGGTTTGAGCACACATTTGAGAAAACTGTACAGTTTTAAACTACTAAGCCAGGGCAACTGAGAATGATTTCTTATCTTGGCAGAAAACAGCTCCATTTTCTGCATTCTTTCCATTCTCCAAAGCGCTTTTTCCTTTACAAGTGGTGGACTTCTTGGCTGTACTGGAAAGAACCTGGTGATTCTGGGCTTAATCCTCATCCCATGAACTTTAATTCCTCCCTGGGATTCATAAAGTACCTGGAAATTATCTTGGGTCAATGAGAGTCCCCTTAGCCTGAGGCCGTATAAATCACGATGTGAGAGGGTTCAGAAGGTTTGGGACACAATCAAAGGCTCCAGACTATTTTCCTGTTCCTGTCTGAACATGAGGAAAATGTAACTTGTCATGTCTTTGTGCCATATGTATCTTTGGAAGATGATCAGATGATGTTTGGGGATTTATTTTGTTACCATCCACTGAGCAGCTGAGTTCTCTGTCCTCTGCAGGATCCCAGGCTGACCCCAGGGGTTCAGCAGAGGGGAACAGGCACGGTGGCTCATCCCCTGTACTGTCATCTGGGCTGAGCACTGTGGTTGGAGCCCCAAGGGAGAGGACAGGGGAATCCTGGTTCAATACATTTTTCTAAATTAAAATGTTCCTTGAAGGTAGAAGTGGACCGAAAGGTAATTTTTCTCTAGGGCCACAATTTTTGCATCTTCCGCTCCTGACAGTCTGCTGAAGACTAGGCGTTGCCTCGAGAATGAAAGGTTCTTTTTTGTTCATTTGTTTTATTGTTTCCAACTTTGTAATGACATTTCTCAGAGTACACCGTACATGAAACAGCTTATATATAACTACTGGCAGGTCTTGGGTCCAGAGCGCAGCTTGCCAGGAACCTGGGGCCTGTGCTTCTAGTGGGAGAAGATCTGCCTGGATTGTTCGCACATTGTTTCTGCACAACTGCAGAAATTCCAGATCGATTGCTTTTCAACCTGGACAGTGTTCATCCTGATTTCAGGAACCCCGAGCTGCCACCCTCAGGAAACGCTGGTGGATTCCTTATCTCCTCTCAGCTGCTTTGTACTGGAACGGGTTCAAGCTGTGCCAGGCTGGCCTGAACAGAAATGACCCAGTTTCTAGAAATGTGGCTTATCATGGTGGTTAAAAAAACATTATTGCACAGGTTTTAAAATTTATAACAATACTTAACATAATATTTACCCTTTTTACAATGTTTTAAGTATATCATACAGTATTACCAATCTAGGTAATACCGTCTTGCACATATCGTATGTACAAGAATATGTTCACTTGCATTCATCTTATTCGTTATATGAAAATTTACACATTTTTAACAGCAACTCCCCACTCCAACATACCAGTCCCTGGTAACCATTATTCTATTGTCTGTTTCCATGAGATTGGCTATTTTAGATTCCTCCTATAAGTGGAATCATGCAGTACTTGTCCCATGACTGGTTTATTTTGCTTAACATAATGTCCTCCAGGTTATCACATATTGTAGTCTATCATATTTTTAAGACCGAATAATAATACATATATATGTTATCATTTTTTTCTGTATCCATTCATTTGTTGATGGACTTTAGGTTCTTGAATATCTTGGCTATTGTAAATAATAATGCAGTGAACATAGGAGTGCAGAATCTCTTTGAGATAAAGATCTAATTTTCTTTGGTTATACATCCAGAAGTGGGATTACTGGATCATATGATAGTTCTGTTTTTAATTTTTTTGAGGAACTGCCATACTATTTTCCATAGTGACTGCATCAATTTATATTTCCACCAACAGTGTAAAAGGGTTCCTTTTTTCCCACATCCTCACCAACACTTGTCTTTTCTTTCCAACATAATTGGGTTATAATTGACAAGTAAAATTGTATATATTTAAAGTATGATATGATGATTTGACATATGTATACTTTGTGAAATGAAGCACATCTATCATCTCATGTGGTTGCCTGTTTGTGTGTGTGTGGTGAGAATGCTTATGGTCTACTCTCTTAGCAAATTTCAAATACACAACATAGTATTATTAACTACTAGAGGCCTAGTGCACAAAAATTTATGCATTTGGGGGGGGGTCCCTCAGCCCAGCCTGTGGCTCCTTGGGAGATGTCCACCTGATGACTTAGGCCTGCTCCCTGGGCAATAGGGCCTAAGCTGGCAGTCAGACATCCCAGGAGCCATCGGGGGATGTCCACTTGCCAGCGGGAAGCAGGCCTAAGCTGCAGTTGGACATCCTTAGTGCTGCTGAGGAGGTGGGAGCACACTGACCATCAGGGGGCAGCTCCTGCATTGAGTATCTGCCCCCTGGTGGTCAGTATGTATCATAGTGACCAGTCATTCTCAGTTTTTCTGCTGTTAGAATCAATTTGCATATTACCCTTTTATTATATAGGATAGAGGCCTGGTGAACAGGTGGGGGCTGGCTGGTTTGCCCTGAAGAGTGTCCCGGATCAGGTTGGGGGTCCCACTGGGTTGCCTGGCCAGCCTGGGTGAGGGGCTGATGGCTGTTTGCAGGCTGGCCATGCTGCCCAGGTGATCCAAGCTCCCAGCCTCTCCTTTTTTTCTTTTTTATTCTGGAATTTATTTATCTCCTATAACTGAAACTTTGTAGCCTTGAGCAGAGCACAGGGCCACCAGGGCAGGTGGGAAGCTTGGCTTCCTCCATTGTCAGGGGAAACCCAAGCCTCCTGCTTGCTCCAGCTCCATGGCCACGCCATCTTAGTTGAGTTAATTCGCATACTCACTCCTGATTGGCTGGTGGGCATGGCTTGTTGGCACATGGTTTTGCATTCATCCATTGATGGACACTTTTTTGTGTATCTATCGGCCAGTGGATGTCTTTAGAACAAATATCTATTTGGGTTCCTTGCCCATTTTTAAATCAGGTTCTTTCTTTCTTTTGGCTACTGATTGTATAAGTTCCTTATATACCTTGGGTATTAATTCTTATCAAATATATGGTTTGCATATGTTTCTCCCCATTCCATAAAATGCCTTTTCATTTTGTTGATTTTATTCTTTGTTGTTCAGGGGCTTTTGATTTGATGTTAAATTTTACTTGTTAAGCTTGTGTTTTAATTTTTAGATTAGTCCTGAGAAAATAGATTTTTCTCCCCTTTCATAGTTGTCTTTTGGCTATAGACCAATTAATAACTTTAATTTAATGATTTTAGCTTTACTAACACTGTGCTTTTCTGCTAATCAGGAGATTCTTGTAAAAGGTGGAGAAGTCAGGTTTCAGAGGCTCACTTCCTTCCTCTTTGGGAGGTGTATGAACAGGAGTGCCTGAGCATAGCTGACCTTGAAAAGTGTTACTAAGAGAGCAGCTGAGAAGGGTGTGAGTGAGCAAAGACAATGAGGCTAAGAGTCACTTTTTGTGGGAGCCTTGCAGATCTAAGTGGAAATGGGTAACTTAATTACATATGTATTTTTTGTTTTGTTTGTTTGTTTATTTATTTGTTTTTTTCCTACATGAAGAGGAAGTTAATTTTTATAAAACACAACTGCATTTTGGAATGTCAAGCTTTAAAAAAATATATTTTATTGATTTTTTACAGAGAAAGGGAGAGGGATAGAGAGTTAGAAACATCAAAGAGAGGGAAACATGGATCAGCTGCCTCCTGCAACCCCCTACTGGGGATGTGCCTGCAACCAAGGTACATGCCCTTGACTGGAATAGAACCTGGGACCCTTCAGTCCACAGGCTGATGCTCTACCAACTGAACCAAACCTTTAGGGCTGGGATGTCAAGTTTTAAAGTCATTTTGTTTTTATCACAATGCCCATTTTCAAATCAGGGCCAAGGGTAGTGGTTTGAACATTCTGAGAATAGCAGGGTAACCAGAACATCAGTGGGGATGCCACTTTATATGGCAGTGAGAAGGAGAGCTGAAACCACAACCTCTCATTTATCCACTGGTAATAGTGCAGAGTGAATTACAGGGTGTTTTTCAAGCAGAACATTTGTTTCTTTAGAACAGGATTAGATTTGAAAATGCATTTTGGATTAGCAATCCTATTCTCTGACAGAGGGATAAGGAACTTGAATACCACTTTTGTGCTCACTGGTTATATCTATCTATCTATCTATCTATCTATCTATCTATCTATTCATCCTAGAGGCCCGGTGCATGAAAATTCATGTACTGGAGGAGGGGATCTCTCAGCCTGGCCTGCACCCTCTCACAATCCTGGAGCCCTCAGGGAAGGGAAGTAACCCAGTGATCAGGGGAAGGCAATGTCCCCATCACACCTCTGCTGCTGCCACTGCATGCAGTGCAAGCCTTGGCCGGCCCTGGTTACCTGAGACTCGGGTGGTCCTGGGTGGCTGGGAAGCCACCATCTGAGGCTTGCATGCACCTCGGGCTGGCCCTGGGTGGCTTGGGAGCTGAGGGGACTGGGGACTCCAGAGGCCTTGCCGCATGCCTGCTGCCCTGGTGGGGCTGAGGGGACTGGGAGCTGCCATCTTGTGGCTGTGGGTGCTGCCATATTTGAGGGCATGGCAGTTAATTAGCATATTCCATTCTTATTGGCTGTGGGCATCACCATCTTTGAGGGTATGGCAGTAATTAGCATATTTCTTTTTTTTGGCTGTTGGTGCTGCCATCTCTGAGGATGTGGCAGTCAATTAGCATATTTCCTCCTCATTGACTGTGGGCACTGCCATCTTTGTGATGGCATGAGGGCCAATTAGCATATTTCCTCTTTATTAGATAGGATATGCATCCCTGCATGCTGTGGGTGGGGACAGGGAAGGGATGGGAGAAGGCTATGCAGGAGGAATCTGAAAAATAGGTAGGACTATAACATACATTTCTAGTTACATGGGATTTGTTCCTGTGTCTTTTCTTTGGTGCAAAATCCTAGCTGTAGGTGCTAGGAAAGAGAAATAGGTGCATGGTGGGAGAATGAAGGAAAAGACAGAGGATGGCAACAGCGCCATCTGGTCTTTGTCTTCATCACTGGTGCTTAATATTTGACTCTGAAGGCTAAATTTCAATTCTTTACAAAAATTTCAACTTAATTTTAACCCCTATCTTAGCTGAACAGCAAACATTTAATCTAATCAAGATTATGCTCAAGACTGCTTTCGGTTCTTGCTGAGAGCTCTATTGAGTCATTTGTTATCTCCATAACTTAAATGGAATTCACAGTACAGCCACAAATCTATGAGAGGAGGCTAGGGCCAGGCAGAAAAGGGGAAAAGAGTTGGCTTATTTCACCTTGGGGATAGAGGGCTCTGGACAGGGATGTTTATGATGAGAAAGGTGGAGACCACTATTTTTCATCAACATAGAGTGGGAAAATAGTCCATGGGTTTTAGCAGCAGTGCAAAGATTGTTTCTGGTAAAAGAAAGCTTGCCAGTTGGGGAATGTGTCACTGGAGGCCTTTGAAGAGAGAGAGTATCTATCCCCTTTGCTCCTTGCCTCTATAGCAATACATTATCTGCTCACTGATGGCATCTCAAAGGCCCAACATAGATAGCCTTTCAGGCCCAGGGAGGTCTGTCCTAGGGAACCTGGTCCAGGTTGCCTCAGACATGAAAGTGATATGAGGGGGTCCAACTGTTGGCATATTAGACAAAGATCTTGAATTCGTATGAGTACGGTACTTCAGGTGACTAATACAGGCTTTATTTTCCTGATAATTCCTTTCTGAGCCTGTGGCTTCTCCTAGCTAATTGGAGATGGACACATCCGGGCATCACACACTCCCCTTTCCACTTCTGATATCTTCCTTAATTTTTGATGCTCTCCACCGTGGTGAAGGAACAAAGAGCAAATGCTCCTTTCTCTGTATAGGTTCATGGCCCCATCACTACTAATATCTCTGTGAAGATGCAACCACAGTGGCTTATCTGGACCATAGACATGATAAATTGGATATGGTAGCTCCTGAGTCCCCCAATCAAACACTCAGGCCCATATAAGTATTTGATTTGGGAAGTTAAAATTCAACATCTCTTTCCTGTCTTGTGTCCCTAGAAATAGGAGCGGAGGAACTGGATATTTATACATCAGTCTGTGGCAATAAACATGTTCCAGAGTGGAGGGATACCAGGCTTAAATCACACTGTCAATTATGCTTTAGTCTGAGTTAATCAACTGTTCTTTCTGCAAAGTAGGCTTGGTAGTTGTTTTCATTTTCAGGAGGAAATGAGGAATTTACCAACGAGTCCCTGAGCTCGACAGCTGCTCCATAGCTCCCCTCAACCCAAAACCGGGTATAGAGAGAAGATACCATGTGAAGGGACGCAGAGCGCTGTTGTTTTCTGTGCTTGAGGAGGGAGCAAAGGAGAGTCCTCCATTCTACCTCCGTGACGACACAGCCACTGTTTCGTATTACAGGGGATGGGTGGGGACTGAAATCCAGCTCCTGCCTCAGACAGCCTTGAGGAAGGGGTGCAAATTTTTTTAAATTTGCAAAAGGACACTATCTGCTTGCAAAACAGCATCATCAGAGGAGTGACTTTTTCTTTTTTGCACAAAGATCCCATATAAGCGACGACCCTTTTGCATCAGGCATGCCATGGGTCCCATTGCATGGAAAATTTAACGGCAAGCCTTTGGTCAAGTTATTCCATTAGCACCAAAACATCTGACATACCCGGACTATAAAGGAACATCATTGTGTTGTGGGAGGACCTACTGGAAGCAGGATAATGGAGGTAGAAGTGGGGACTCTCCTTTGCTTCTCCCCAATCTTTTGCATCTAGCTTTTCACAGTTGTCTATTAAAGGGAGGGAAACTGAGTTACAGAGGACAGCAGAGTAAATTTCAGGGAATTGATACACTCTTACAAAGAGGAATGCAGTGTAAAGTGTCCCCCAGATGGAATGTGTGGAGTTTGTCTTTGGGCTGTCTTTAAGAAATGCACTTAAATCCAATTGCTATGGCTACACCAGATTCATCGGATCAGCAGGCCTTCCATTGCACAGGGGGCAAAACTTTTGTTTTCAAAAGAGAAAATGTATCTGCTTTTCCCGTTTTGCTTTGTAAAATTGAATTGCAGAGAACTATGAATAATAGAAAGAACATTAAGGACTGTGAAATTAACACTGGCACTAAACAGTTTCTAAGAGGGAAAAATACTGGAGGAAGGCTTGCTTCAAACTCCCCCAAATAGGGGGTTTGGAAACTGGGACATCTTAGCATTAGAGGGTGTTTCCTGCTTTCAGAAAGGTGGATATTTTAAAATCCTTTAAGTCAGATACATATTTCTTATTTTATGAAGATTTTCAAGGGTGGAAACTTTAATGGTTTATGGCTCCAGTGAGGTCCATAGATCAAATTTTGACATTTGTCCATGGGAACAACCTTCTTACTCTTTAATAATAAAGATAGCAAACTTTTATTTGAACACTAACTAGGTGCCAGGGACTGTGCTTTTCACACATTTTCTCACATAATTTTATAACTACCTGGTAAGGTAGGTATTATTATCTCCATTTTACAGATGCAGAAACTGAGGTGCAGGAGGGTTAAGTCACACAACTAATAAGAGATGAGTTAGCCTGCCAACCCAAGCCGGAATGCGTCTTGGGCCTGCCCTTTTAGTCACCATGATTCATTTTGCCTTTCTGTGTCCTCTTGGCCTTTTGTCTGCACAGCCCTTCTACAACTTATTGTGAGGGACTATCGATCCCCCTCCTTTTCCTTTCCACTCACAAGGCAGCAACTCCAGATTCTCTCCAGTTTGCCTTGGGGTCATAATGAATACTTTGGGGGAACAGGAAGTATCATACAAGAGTGTACTTTATTGGATCAGATACTATTATGGGCTGTATTTTTAACTCTGAGTCACCACGGCATATGGGGAAATGCTTAAAAACTATAAACCACTGCATAATGCACATAGTTAAGAGGCTGAGCTTTGGAATCAGACAGATCTGGGTTTCATTCATTCATTTATTTGTGGATTGTTTATTGAGTATTCACTATGAGCTAAGCATTGTGTGAAATGCAAGGTTTAAATTCCGTAATTACTATTTACATCTATGGACTTGGAAGATTTTTCAACCACTTTAATAAGGGTAAGAGTTACCTCTGTGTAATATTAGAAGCTGGCTCACAGTAAGAGCTCAATAAATGTTATTATTAATAAAAGGGTAAAAAGTGCTGTTTTTGGGCCAATGCCCACTTATATTACTTTTCCTTAAGGCCTTGTTTGCCAAGGTTTTTAGCCATATAGTGTGTACCATCAGGGCCTTGGGGGTTAATGTGCTTTTGTAAAGACCTTTTAGTGTAAGGTGACCAGATTTTAACATTGGTAAAGCGGGACACCATTGCCGGGGGGGGGGGGGTTCTTTTTATTATTATTATTTTTTAAATTATTACTTAAAATATTACAAAGAGTAGTACATATGTCTCTCCCCCCGCCCCCCGCCCTTGACCTTCCCTCATCCTCCCCTGCCCTAACCAGGGGGGTTCTTGATTAAAAATTTGGTCTATACAGAGCAACAAAAATTTTAATATAATGCAAAAATAGTATTGTAATATATTTTTTTAAATTTCAACGTAAGTACAATTTACAAATACAATAAATAAAAAATTATGTATAGTATTATTTTATTCTTTGGCATATTTCTCATTTGAGTGAATTTTTTTTTAGTAGATTGCTGTCGTTGTTTAAAAGGTCATGAAAAATTTCACAAGAATTTGTTAAATTATATTTCACACATAAAATGGCTTTCAAAGTCTCAACACTTAATTGTGATTTTTCTCATGTCCACACTTTATTTACCATAGGAAAAAAACATGTTCAGTTACAGCATCAATTCCTGGTAAGGACAGCGCGTTATTATTTTAATTTTAACTTTAATCCTATGTTTCTTTCTAAATAATAACAATACTAACTTGTATTATTTTTCCTCTGAATTTGCTGTAATGTAAGTTGTAAGTGTCACTTTCAAGGCCGGTGCTAGACTTTTGCCACCACTATAAAATATAAATAATACAAGTACGGTCTGCTAAATTCAAGAAAATTTATGTATTTATGAAATAATAAATAAATTACTTACCTAAATTATCTGACTAGCTGATTTGTAATGACATCACTTGTTTAACTAGCTTACTAGCACGTAGTACGATGTGTATCGTTTGAGAGACAGTTACAAAATGTTTTCATCGTTGCCAATCCCAAAAAATATCATTGTTCATTAAGTCCAAACAATGGTGGTCGAATTCTAACAACTGATCAACAATGCGAACTTTGATAAGCAGTTCTCGATAATCAGTTCTCAACAATTATTTGTTATTATTAAAGTTTAACATTATAAAATTAACAAAAATAATATAAAACTCATATCCTGGCTAAATAGCCACATGGCCACTGAAAACCGTATATTCCCTTCCCGTTCTCCTGCCGTTCCCTAGCTTGTCGTGCATTCTTTCAAAAAATCGGGACTTTTTTAAAAAGCCGCGGGATGTGGCACAAATTGTTAAAAATCGGGACGTCTGGTCACCTTATTTTAGTGAGATAATGGCTTAGCCCAAAAAAATATCTAATTCTGGGCACAATGGCAGACTCAAATGGAGGTCATTTCTGCAAGGGACTTACACATCAAAACATCAAGTACTTGCCTGTCTCTTTAGTAACTGGTTTCACCTGTCAGATAAGCAGTTTTCCTCCTGAATGAACAAAAGAAGAGATAATTAGGAAATATAGATAAATTTATTTTAAGTAACTAAAGAATATCCATTTGTCCTTCTAGATATTAGTATCTCACTTCTGTTAAATGCATTGTCCACTGATGTTAGCATTTAGGTTTTTAGGATGCTCTCAATAACACTACTTGGCAAATCTAACGTAATTCAGCTAGCAGGTTTTCTATCAGCGTTCATGGACAATCTCATCCATCCACCCTTCTACCTAGGATAAGTGTGTATATACCATGGGACTGAGGTATCCTTTTTCCTTAAAGTATTTAATTTTGTTTGAAGGTCAATATGTAGAACTTGGGCTTCTTGTGTGTTCTCAAAATAGAACGGAAGCCAGTATCTCTCTTTCCAAACTCACAAAAGAGTAAAGAATGAGTCTTGAAACAATTTTGCTTTGAGAGTAAGGCTTTAAAAATAAAAGTTACAAAACCTAAGGGACAGTAATAGTAACTACTTGAAGATGATTTAAGTTACTAGAAATTAAGGGTGTTCCTTCTTGCCCCACTCAATAGCCTCCAGTGGCTTCCATCTCACTCTGAGTTCCAGCAAGACAGTGTCAGACAGTGGTTGCAAAGCCCAATCCTGCCTGTTCCTTGTGCTCTCTGACACCATTTCCTATTAGCCATTCCTCATCCTCTTTGGTCCAGGCACATAAGCTCTTCTGCTACTGCTAGTCTCAGTCACGTTGAGGGTACTTTTGGTACATATTGATTGTAGATCTCTGCTTGCACTTCAGTTTATCAGTGATGCTATTATTGTTGTAAGGTACTCCGCAAATCACACAAAGATGCTTGAAGAAGTCAAATTAAGGAGTCACATTTATTGCAAATCTGGGACTACGAGGGGGCATTTTGCTCTCCAAATCTCACAGTGATAAGATGGTCACAACACCAGACTTTCATAGGCAAAAATCACAAAGGTATTGATTACATCTTTGGGTTTGGAATGAGGAACATAGTTTGTACAAATCAGTTTACTGAAGCAGAACTGAGCATGTTAGTTAAATTACATTTTGGGTCTCCGGATCACTGAGTTGACAGAAACGCATTACCTAGAGCCTTCGGGTCTTGGGACCACTGAGTCAACGGAAACACATTATCTGGAGCCATTGAGGCAATTTAGAGTAATTGTGCTGTCCTGGTTCATTCATTTTAGAAAGCAGAAGAATGTGCTTTCTAAAACCAGTATGACCACAACCAATGGGATATTCACATTACAATCAATAGAGTATTCAATTGAGTGGGATGATTTATATAATTCAGAAAATCAAAATAACTTTTCTGTTATTTTAGCAAGCAAATAATGACAGAAGCCAAACAGCAGGGTTAAAGTTAAACTACAATTTCTACCTGAGATGATTGCTACCATACTTCATTACTACTGTCCTAGTTGCTCTGACATTTCTTAGCATCCCTTTCTTCTTTCCATGCTAATTTTTTTTCCTTAGCACTTAGATCCATCTCACATACTACTTACTTTCTTATTTAATAGTTCATTATGTCTGTCCTCCATCCCTGTACAATGTGAACTCCTTGAGAACAATGCTTTCTCTGTTTTGTTCACTGTGAATCCTCAGGGCCTGGAAAGGGGCCTGGTATGTAGCAGGCACTCAATTAGAAAATGATTATGGATATATTACTTAGTTTTTAGTTCGTTACATTCCATTCTGGGTGTTTAGATAGCACAAGAACAGTATCGAACTGTCGTATAGAGATTTAGAAGTTCTTGGACACTTTTCAATCTAGGCTACTAAAAAGCTAGTATTCACTATATCCAGAGAGTAGCAAAAGTCTATCTGGGATTCCAAATAACTCAAAATATGAGGGTTGTTGTAATGCCAACTGAAAGTAGAAATCTTCTGCAAATCTGCATATAAATGAAAAGCACATTACTGGTAAAGACCCAGATCAAAGGACTAAAGTGGGCCCTGCTATGCAATACTAGCTTCCTTCCGGTTACTTTTTAACTGATAGCATTTTTTCTAACCTCTGGGACTCTCATTTTTTTTTCCTAGGGGGAGATGACTTTTCACCTTTCCTTTATGTTATTATATCTTACTGTTTCGGTCATTTTCTTTGAGATCTTTAAGCTGTGGCATGCTATTTGTAATGAGCTGAGGAAGGCACGTTGGCTCCCTTGAAACTTCCATTATTAAAACTAATGCAGTGAAGTTGAGTCTCCTCCTGGGACTTCCCTATAGTCATTGCTTGCTATCAGTAAATATTCATAAATCTGCTATAATGGAAATGAAATAGAATGCCTCAAAATTACTTTGGGGGCTTAAGGAAGGCCCTGAAGAATGAAATGGGAGGATGCATTTCATTTTCAGATTTGAAGCCAAGAAAATATTCTTTTTGTGAGTGGATGACATGCTCTGCCCTGAAGAAGTATTCCAAGAACTTGAGTAAATTGTGTTCAAGGCAAAACAGTGCGGGCAGCAGGTTCTATCCACCTGAGTGGGGTACCTCTGAGGGGGCTGGTGGCAACTTCTTAGGAGTGCTCATCAGTAAAAAGGGACTATTGGCACTATTGTGTTTTGGAATACACCCTCATAAAACTACTCAATGCTTTCTTATGCTAGTTAGATAATTTTCTTAATGCCCATACACCACATTTACCAACTACCTCCAGTGAGAGAGGCACAAGTGTAAAAACTCCAAGAAGGCCCAGCCCCATCTGTAAAGACTTGATAAACTAAGCACTCCCGATGGCACTTTTAACTGTAGTGTTGAATCCTCTTCTCCCCTCCCCCTTTTATTATCACCCTGTGGGCAAGTCTAGGTCCTGGGGTAAAGGGCAGAATTGTTCAGAATTTTGGTGAATTGATGAAGGTGGTATATTTAATCAGAGGCTGGAGAGAGAGGGAGGGAGGGAGGGAGGGAGAGAGAGAGAGAGAGAGAGAGAGAGAGAGAGAGAGAGAGAGGGACTGTTCTTTGGGATCACTTATAGGAGAACTATAATCTAGAAAATGAAAAGCATCAGCAACATTTGCAGTTGTGAAATATCAAGGTCAGGAGGGGGAAAAAAAAAAAAAGCCCAAGAGGGCATGCTTGTCACTGATTTCAAAGGAGCTAATTCATAGGGTTATTAGCTGCCTCAATTTACAACGCTATATACTCTTGAACACCAAATGCTCATTATCAGAAATTAAAGAACCGTGGTGCTGAGATTTGAATTATATTTTAGATAATAGATTTCAGAACATGCATCATATTAGAATTGACCTGACCTTAGAACTAATAAAGGTTTCCAGTAGGCATGGAATCTCTGTTATAATATCTGTATGAGAAAAGCCAGAAAAAAACCTCCTTTATTTTATTTTTGCACCGTGGTGCCCAGAAATAGGCAAAATTGTTAGGTAGGTAAAGCCTGGCTTTGGAACTATAGCCTCTCCTCTCGTTGGACTCTGTCTGAAAGATCTTAACCACCCACTCTATTTTAATTTTTCCTTAGAAAGACACAGAAGCATCCTGTCTTAAAAGATGACCAATGGCTTAGTGGCTTACAGGAAGTCAGAGAAAAATGTTCTAATGCAGATTTTTAGGTTTCTGCTATCTATATGGGTGGTCCGGAAGGTGGATGGTTACATCATGAGTCCATGGTAAGGCTTGCAATTTTTCAAGTTGGTCTTTCTAATCCTGCTCTTTAGTTATTTCAAGTCAACCTACACATAAGTGCTAGGAAAAGAAAAAAAGTTCATTAAATACTTTTTTTGTCACAACAATTTTCAAAACAAGAGTGACTTCCCATTATATGCTGTTACTATCATAGACACACATCTCTCTGGCATCCACAGCCTTTTACTGACCCTTGAATTCGCCTTCCTCTGTCAATGACCTTCTGCTGCTTCCATTTTTAATCCCAACAAACACATTTCTCATGTTCTCCTGGACTTATTTTTCATCCAAACAAATTATTGTCATGTCTCAGACTTGCTTATTATGAGTTCTGTGCACCAGCCCTTGACAGTTCACTTCCAAAATGGCTGTTGTCCCCTGTTCCACCAGGCCACATATCTGTGCTAAAAAGAGTGTGTCTAAGAGTCCACTTCCCAGCCTAACATTCTGATCACATCCATGGAGAAAGATACTCACCGGTCATTGTTAATAAATTTTTTTAGAGGTATTTCCTGGCAGAAAAAAATTACTTTGTCTAAATTAAAGCCCTTACTTTATGGTTTAAATCATGTACTTTCTTTTTTCTTATTTTGTTTTCTTAGAATATGAAAAAAATCTTATCACTTCCTTTCATTTAAGAATTCCTCATAAATTTGAAGCTTGTTATAAAATTGCCCTTTAACCTATTCTTTTAGCTAAATACTGACAGTTTTTTTTATCCCTTTCTTACTGGACGTGTCTTACAAACTTTTGATTATTACCTGCAACTTTCCCTTTATATCAAATTCAGATGGAAATGTCATATTTTATCAATGCTAAAATGCACCTTTTATCTCACATTTTAACATATCAAATTTAAACATATAACAGGATGGCATTTTACAATTATTAATGGCAATACTTTTTTTCTTAGTGATAAGTGAAATGAAGCTGTATCTTGAATGATTAAAAAAGGCAAGGAGAATTAGTCAAGATTAAAGTAAATTGAAGAGAAATGACAATCAAATGCAATGTGTAATTTTTTAATGAGATCTTGGATTGAAAAAAAATCAAGATCAATTAGAGTTTAATTAATTAAAAATTGGCCTTATTGAGGTATAATTAATAACTAAAATTGTAATATATTTAAAGTGTAAAATGTGATGATTTAACATCTGTATAAATGTGGAAGGATTCCCACTGTCAATTTAATTAATATACTCATCTCACATATTTACTTTTTTCCCCCTGAGAACGTGTTTCACTCTCTTCGCAAACTTCAGTTATACAATACAGTATTTTCAACCCTAGTCCCATGTTGTGCATTAGATCCTCAGATCTTACTCATTTTATAATTGAAAGTTTGTACCCTTTTATCAGCCTTGCCCTTACCTCCCCTTCCCCCCATGTTTGGTAGCTACCATTCTACTCTCTATCTGTTGCTTCTGTATGTTCAACTTTTTATTTTTTAAGATTCCACATGTAAAAGATATCATGCAGTATTTATCTTTCTCTATTTGGCTTCCTTCACTTAGCATAATGCTTTCCAGTTTTGTACATGGTGTCACAAATGGCAGAATCCTTTTTAATGACTATATAATATTCCATTATACATGTATAATGGAATAATATATACATATATAATATTCCATTATATATATGTATATAATATGCATATATACTGGCGACCTCTTGGTGCATGGGACAATGCTCAAACAACCGAGCCACACTGGTTGGACAAAAATATTGGTTTTGTTGTCTTCAGATATATATCCAGAAATGGGACAGCTGGATCATATGGTAGTTCTGTTTTTAATTTCTTGAGGAACCAACATACTCTTGTCCATAGTGGCTGCATCAATTTTTATTCCCATCAACAGTACACAAGGCTTCCCTTTCTCTGTGTCCTCTCCAATACTTATCTATTATCTTTTTAATGATAGGTGTTCTAATAAATAGAGATGATGTTATAGTTGTGAGGTGGAATCTTTCAGGATATTTTCCTTTATATTTCTTCTATGATTCATTAATTGTTCAGTGACATGTTGTTGAATCTCCCACATATTTGTGAATTTTACAGTTTTCTTCTTGTAATTGATTACTAGTTTTATACCATTGTGGTTAGCAAAGGTGCTTGGTATGCTTTTATTCTTAATAAATTTATTAAAACTCATTTTGTGGCCTAACATATAATCTATACTGGGCACTATTTCATGTGTGCTTGAAAAGAAAGTATGTTCTGCTGTTCTTGGATGGAATGTTCTATATATATCTGTTAGATTCATCTGATTTAATATATGGTTTAAATCCAGTGGGTCCTTATTGATTTTCTGTCTGGATGATCTATTCTTGAAAGTGGGGTATTGAAGTCTGCTACTATTTTTCAATTGCTATTCATTTTTCCCTTCAGATGCATTAATATTTGCTTTATATATTAGTTGCTCTAATGTTGTGTGCATAAATATTTACATTTGTTATATCCTCTTGATGAATTGACTCCTTTGTCATTATATGATGACTCTCTTTGTCTCCT
>PVJC01037967.1:0-16971 GCA_004026665.1 Murina feae
GGCACACCGTGGAGGCTTGGAGCAGGCACCCCCTCTATGTTGATCTCTCAGACTCTTGCCCTCCCCAGCATGTTGTTCTCTTTTTTGAGCTGTGACCAGGGCTGGGTGCGGCCTGCCTCCCAAGCTTGCCTACTGCCCATCTTCCTCCAGCCACCAGAAAGCAGGGAAAACCCCACCTTGTGGTCAGGCCAGCCTTTTCATGCTCCCTGATCCCCGGAAGGGCCCTGGGAAGCCGCCAAGCAGGCCACCAACTCTTTCCCACTCACCCGTCCCCTGCTGCCTTCCTTTCCCACTTCCCGGTGCCGCCAAGGGGTCTGGGGAGCTGCCAAGCAGGACCCCGGCCCCTGCAGCCTTGCTTTCCCGCTCCACGATGCCCCTCAAAGGGCCTGGGCAGCCACCAAGCAGGCCGAGACCCCCCCTGCCGCCTCTTTCCCGCTTCCCGGTGCCCTCCAACCCTGCCGCCTCTTTCCCGTCACGGGTCCTGGGTCCTGCGCTGTCCCGCCCTGCAGCCGCTCTGTGCACTCGGGAGGTCCCTCAGCCTGGCCTGTGCCCTCTCGCAGTCTGGGACCCCTCAGGGGATGTCCACCTGCTGGCGTGCCTGACCATCCTGGGTGAGGGGCTTTCAGGCTGCCCACAGCTCCCATTGACCCAACGTCCCAGCAAGGCCGGCTGGACGCAGGTTCTGGAGTTTTTTCTCCTATAATTGATACTGTTCCTTGAAGGCCTGGGGTTATCTTCTATAATTGATACACTGTTCCTTTAAGGCGGCCTTCTAACTGAAGCCTCCTCTGCTTCACCTCACAGCGTCTATAATGAAACAATTGTTACTTTTACTGGTTAGGCCGGAGCTGCTCTTCCTTCAGCTCCGGAGGATTCTATGATTGTTACATTGTTTCAAAACTGCTAGAGGCAGTTTAATCGGAGCTGAGCTGATCGGGCGCAGCTTCACTTTCGCTCCTGCCGCAATGGAAAGGGCTGTTTACTCAGGTCCGTGAGTGGCGGCCGCCGTGTTGGCTGGGCTAATTTGCATACAGCCGCTCTGATTGGCTGGTGGGCGTGGCTTACCCGTCTCAGAGAAACGGTTAATTTTAATATTTCGCTTTTATAGAGTAGATATCCTATATAATAAAGAGGGAATACGCAAATTGACTGTCACTCCGGTCAATTTGCACCCACAGCTGAGGCTGAGTGCCCATAACGAGCCTTAAGGAGCAATCAGCAGGGACCTGAGGCTGTGCATGCACCCACATCCTGCATGGGGCTTGACAGGGGACCTCAAGTCATGCCTTCCACCTGCAGGGCTTGACATGAGACCTCAGGCTGCTCCCCCTGCTCTGGCACCAGGCCAGAGGAACTCAGGCTGCACCCTCTTCTCTGGTGCCAGGCTGGGGGACCTCAGGCCATGCCCGCCACCCTGGCCCCAGGCCAGGGGACCTGAGGCTGTGCTCCCCACCCAGCAGGACTTGACAGGGGCCCTCAAGGTGTGCCCTCCGCCCTGGTGCTGGGCCAGGGGACCTCAAGCTGTGCCCCCTGCCCCAGTGCCAGGCTGGGGGATCACAGGCCATTCTCTGCACCCAGCAGTGCTTGATGGGGGATCTCAGGCCATGCCCCCTTGCCCTGGAACCCAGGGGACCTGAGGCTGTACCCTCCCACCTGGCAGGGCTTGACAGGGTGGGACCGGCTGGGTCTGGATCTAGCTCAATGAAGGGGGGCCGTCCAGGTTTGGGTCTCGAGCGATTCTGAGGTGCATGTGGGTGGTTGAAGACTTGACTCTGGGTTCCATGGTGCACCCCAGACTCTGACAGAAGGAAGATTTTCATATATGTTTTACTAATTTTCTTTAATCTCTGACACTTCTATTATAGAGAAAGGGCAAATAGCAATATTAAAATATTTCCTCTAATTAATCCCCTTTTAATGTGCATGAATTTCATGCACTGGGCCACTAGTGTGTGTGTGTGTGTGTGTGTGTGTGTGTGTGTGTGTGTGTGTGTATATGCCTACAGGGCATTCAGAGTGTTTCTGTCTTGACTTCAGAGCTTCATTCTGGGCCCAAATGAGACATTACCTAGATGAACCTCTGCCACCATGACCACCACCACTTCTGAACTGAATCTATCTTGGGCTGTAAATTGCTTTGGGAACTTTTCTAGATGTTAAATTTATTTTTGTGGAGGTTGAAACTAGTCACTTGATCACATTTGTGAAATGAGTCACATTAGGATAAAGATCTAGAAGGGTTGTAAATTATTCTGCCTAAATTACAGCAATAATGACTATGTATATTAGCATTTGTAGCTAACACTGTCTCTCTTAGTTCCTCTCAGTTCAATTTGGGTTTGACTTTTTTAATGATCTATATACAAAGTGTGTGTTATTTTGGAAATTTTGAACAAGAGTTCCACATGTTGTTATAGTATACTGCTATAGCTAAGTATGAACTCAACACACACACACACACACACACACACACACACTTTACTCATTTAGGGCAAGTATGTGGACCTTCTTTTCTTTTTTTGCTTACAAGACTGAAAAACTGGCAGAATCTTTAATTTGTAATTTGGCAGTATTGTAATTTACAGGCAAGCCAAATTGGGTGAAAATTGCTTTAGAATTTTTTTTTACTCTAGACAGTGAAAATCATGAAGCTGAGTGTGCACATTGGGACATTTTCAGCTGGACTTTTTACCACATTCTCTGGCACTGACAAAGGTAAAGCTTTCCAGTAAAGGTGTGTGATGTCCAGAGGTAGGTGTGGGGATTTATGCCCATTCTATATGTGCTCTTAATGTTAAAATGGACTGTTGTCTTGAAATATTGAGTGGGGAAATATGAAATGTGAATTTACCTGAGCTTTGTAAGTCCATCTTAATCATGAATTATATAAACACAGACTCAAGGGTTGGGAAGTCAAAATCAGACATGTTTCTAGGCCTGAGCTTTTTCTGTGGGTTTCTGGAACATTTGTAGTACCTGAGACACAGCAGAAACCTGACAACTCTGAAAACAGGCTTTCTCTTTTGAATGTTGGGGGTTTTGAGGTCATCTTCATAATGAGGGAGGGTTCATGAAGTAATGAAAAGCTATTTCCTTTTTTTAAAAGTTCAGATAGCAGCACAAACATCTGGTAATTTATTTAAATATTCTGGTTCTCTGAATTAGCTATTTCCTTAATATATATTTTACTTATTTTTCCTAGGGGGATAAATTTCCACTTTGTGTTTTTCCCAGTTCAGCTGTGTTAGGCAACTCATTGTAGCATTTAGGTTACTTGGTATTTAAGGACAAGGGTAAGGCCCCTATCACTCAAGCTAAGATTTTTAGGAAACAGGGGCTGGGGGTGGAGGAATCAGGTGTGAGAGGCAAAGGCTTTTTGCATGTTGAACAAGCTTCATTACATTCTAGTTTCATTTTTTATAAATTACATAAAGAAATAAATAGCTAATAAGACCAAGTATATCTTTTAAAAAAATTAAGCAACATTACTCAGTTTACTCAGTACTCATTTTCTTTCTCCTCCTCAGAACTTAATTTCTCTTTCTAATTTCAGAAGTCATGAAAATTCTTTCTTCTTTCTCTCTCTCCCCTGCGATATCCTACACTTGATCTTAGCCAAAAGGCCGAGAAGTGATTCCCCTGCAGTATCTTAAATGGTGAACATGTATGTGTGGTGAACAGCAGTGGTCAGAATATTCAGGAAGCTAGGATGAGAAAAACCAGCTTGATTTCTGCACTTGGAAAATAGTTTATGTCTATTTAGGGATGATTCGAGATCTGGACTGATGTAAAAACTTGGACATACCTAGATATTTCATAATATCAGATAATGAGAAAGCACAGGATTTACAGCTTCCTTCTGTCTCTTTTTCTATTTTCCTTACCATATTTGTAGTAAGTGAAATAGATGTGGTTTTAAATGTTCAGGATTGGACTACTTTGGACTGATTGGACTCTATTATCATATGTGGCTTGCCAATTTAAAATCAATTAGAACATGAGAAAAAAAATGAGATATATTGATTAGGAAGACTATACTAAATAGAATTTAGTCTAGTTGATTCATTAGTAGGCATTTTAGGATATTAAGTTACTATTGTGAACTTCAATAGGTTGTAAACAACTAGAGGCCCAGTACACAAAATTTGTGCACTTAGGAGGGTCTCTCAGCCTGGCCTGTACCCTCTTGCAGTATGGGAGCCCTTGAGGGATATCCAACTGACGCCTTAGGCCTGCTCCCCACAGGGAGCACTGTCTTGGAGGCAGGAGAGGCTCCCGCCACTGCCACTGCACTAGCCAACCGTAAGCCTGGCTTCTGGCTGAGCAGTGCTCTACCTGTGGGAGCATACTGACTATGAGGGGGAAGCTTCTGCATTGAGCATCTGTCCACTGGTGGGCAGTGCATGTCATAGCGACCAGTTTTTCTGCCATAAGGCTGAAACCGGCTCTCCAACATCCCTCGAGGGGTCCCAGATTGTGAGAGGGTGCAGGCCAGGCTGAGAGACCCCATTAGTGCATGGTCAGGGCTGGGGAGGGACATGGGAGGTTGGCCAGCAGGGGAGTGACTGTGGCAGGGCTCCAGGGCGTGTCCAGTCTGTCTTGCTCAATCCTGATCAGCTGGACCCCAGCAACAAGCTAACCTAACGGTCAGAGTGTCTGCCCCCTGGTGTTCAGTGCATGTCATAGTGACTGGCCGACCAGTTGATTGCCCCCTGGTGGTCAGTGCACATCATAGCTAGCAGTGGAGTGGCCTTAGCATATCATTAACATATTTTGCTTTGATTGGTTGAACGGCCAACTGGATGACTGGTCACTTAGCATATTAGGCTTTTGTTATGTAGGACTAGAGGCCCAGTGCATGAAATTTGTGTGCAGGTATGGTCCTAGGCCTGGCCTGCAATCAGGGCCATTTTCCCTGGCTGCTCGCAGCTGGCCTCTCCCCTCATCCACCCACCCCTGGTTCCCCATTCACCATTGGGCAATTGGAGCCTAACGACTGAGGGGAGGGACCAAGAGGTCGACCATTCCCACCGCTCGCTGGCCCCACCCCCACTGTGGGTGACCCTCTGTGTGTGGGATGATTAGCGGAGAAAGGGCCTTGGACTGGTGCTGCCTGTGTCCCCTGCCACCCACTCCCAGTTCCCCATTGCCATCAGGCAATGGGTGCCTGCTGGCCAGGGAAATGGACTGAGAGGTGGTCAGTGCACCTCATTAGTGCCTGGTTGAGTGGTCATTCTGGTTGTTCTGCCATTAGGGTCAATTTGCATATTACCCTTTTATTATATAGGATTGTCACTATGCAGTATTGGGCAAAGAAGTGTCAGAACTGGGCTTAATAGGTACAAATTTAGTGTTATAACCAGGCAGTTGACTATTTGAATATCCTGTTGCAAGTATGAATGCATGATGTTTGCCCTCATTTCATAAAAGTATATTGCAGAACATATTTTTAAAAATTGAAGAGCTATATGAATTGGCTAGTTTATCTGTTTTTTAAAAAATGAAACAGTAATTAATTGTGATTTGTGGGTCACTTCTTTTTCCCCCTAATGATTTAATCTGTTTGCTTAAATAAGTGAAGGAATATTCTGGATTTGATCTTCTTCACCTCATAAATTTAGGAATATTATGCAGTGACACTATGATACTTGACTGTAGAAAGGTATATATTTGTACTTCATTAACTGGGTTCTCTCATCAGTGTCTCTTTCTGGTTCAGATGGAGTTATCAGCTTTATATCTAGGCTGGGTGAAATAAAAACTGAGAAAGAGGGCGTTCTAGTTTCCCATGTTCTGAAAGGTTACGTTGCCTGACATGAATACATAGTCACACTTTGCTATCCTGCAAATGTCAGTGAATATATGCACAAATCCCTGCTACAAGAGTATGATGCCCTGTGAGGAAAAGGTAGGCCTAAGCCCCTTTAAGTATGAGGATGTGTTGCAACAAGTCCCAGATACTTTGAGATCCAGAATTATCTGTTTGGCTTTGAGGTACACAAAATCAAAGCATTAGCAAGAGTGAAAGTATCTAATACTCTTTTATATCAAACTTATTTGATTAATGAGAGGATTGAGAGCTATGGACATTTTGGTTTGTTTCGGTGTGTGTGTGTGTATGTGTGTGTGTGTGTGTGTGTGTATAGATGGTCTTTAGTGACCCAGGTAGTATAAGAACTGTTCTGGGGGTCTGATCCCATTGAGAATAACTCCAACTTTCTCATCTGACCCTGGTAAGCTGAATATCATTCAGCATAGTACCTGGCTCATAATAAATGGATTTGTTTTATAACTGCTATCAAATTGATCCCTCTGCCATGTGGTTGCTTTCTCCCTGCCCCCCCTCCCCTTTCCACCCATTTGGCCTTTCATCCTTGAATTTGGATCAGAACCTTTGGGGAAGGGTGAGAAAAAGCAGAATTGACTGTTATCCCAATGATGTGGATTCTAATTCATTAAGTTTACTTTTTTGGGGGAATTGTGCCTGTAGTCGTTTTGTGGGAAGGATGTATTTCTTAATGACTAACTCTACATTAAGCTTTTTTTTTGTTTAGACCCAGGAGGGAAAAAACAATTAGCTAGAAGGGTTACAATCAAGAGTATGAGATTTACACTCAACCCAAGAAATATATTTGCATATCAAATAAATGACAGTCATGCTTGATATCTCAGAATCTTTAGCTATCATAATCAGTAAAGAAAGTGAAAACAGATGTTGGCATTTATGCTTTCAATTGTGTTACTACTAAAATAAAAACAAAATTTAAATATCCTTCTAGGTCCAATCTAATCATTTCTCTAGATAGAATTCTCAGAAAGGCCAATGGCATTTTGAGAGTGGAACAATATTTTAAATAGTTCTCCATGATGCTACATACAAAGTTTGTCCATTTTCCATTTTGTTGTACAGTTCTTAAAGTGCTACTTTTATTGTGGTTTCAGTGATTCTCATCCAAAACATTGCAGCATCATGTCATGGAAAAACCCTGAATTGGGGGAATCAATTCTCATCTGAATTCTTCCACTAATGAAAAGACTGGAGCTTTGGGAAAACCAAATTAACTATTTGGTCCTCAGTTTCATTAGCTGTGTTGATCTGCTATGTTAGGTCTCTTTTTTTAATCTAACTTTTTAAGTCTTTAGTAGAAAATGCACAACATAGCTAAAAGGATACTCATCTATAGAAATATGACATTTCAAACTTTAGAGTAATACTGTATAGCATTTAAAGTGAATGTCAATGTTGGCAGATGTGTAAGTCTTAGATTAGAAAAGCAAATAACAGACTTCTGGTCAAGATGGCAGCATAGGTAAATACAAAACTCTTCTCCTCCCCAAATCACATAAAAATTACAATTAAACTACAGAACAATCATCATTTAGAACTGCCTGAAATTGAGCCACCTATGTCCTTATTCTGAAGCATAACTTTTAAAAGCTTTTTAATTTTTGTTTTTTAAACTAAAAGATACCAACTTGATATAAAGATTTAAGTAGTAACTAGTTTGTTTTCCTCCTAAATTTTTTTCTTTTTTAAAATCTTTATTATTGAGAGTATTATAGATGTCCCCCTTTTTGCCCCCATTGCCCTCCTCCACTTGGTTCCTGCCCCACCTGAGGCCTTCACCACCCTGTTGTCTATGTTCATAGGTAATGCACATATGCATATAAGTTCATTGGTTAATTTCTTATTGTCCCCTTACCGCCCCCCCCACCCCTTTCCCTCTGAGATTTATCAGTCTATTCCATGTTTCTATGCCTCTGGTTCTATTTTATTTATCAGTTTATTTTGTTCATTCAATTTCTTGTTTGTTTATTTTGATTTTTAGATTCAATTGTTGGTAGATATGTACTCATTGCCATTTTATTGTTCATATTTTTTATTTTTATTTTTCAAATATATTTTATTGATTTTTTACAGAGAGGAAGGGAGAATGATAGAGAGTTAGAAACATCGATGAGAGAGAAACATTGATCAGCTACCTCCTGCACACTCCCCACTGGGCATGTGACCACAACCAAGATACATACCCTTGACCAGAACTGAACCTAGGACCCTTGAGTCTGCAGGCTGATGCTCTATCCACTGAGCGAAACCGGCTAGGGCTGTTAATATTTTTTAAAAATATATTTTTCTTCTTCCTTTTCTTATAGAACACCCTTCAACATTTAATCTAATACTGGTTTGGTAGTGATGAACTCCTTTAACTTTTTCTTGTCTGTGAAGCTCTTTATCTAACTTTCAATTCTAAATAATAGTTTTGCTGAGTAGAGTGATCTTGGTTGTAGATCCTTGGTATTCATCACTGAATATTTCTTGCCATTCTCTTCTGGCCTGCAAAGTTTCTTTTGAGAAATCAGCTGATAGTTCTATGGGTGTTCCCTTGTAGGTAACTAACTGCTTTTCTTTTGCTGCTTTTAAGATTTCCTTTGTCGTTAATGCTTGACATTTTATTTATGACTAGAGGTTTCCCGCTCCTTTGGGCCTAAACTGGCAGTCGGACATCCCCCAAAGGGTCCTTAGCACTGCCTTAGAGGTGAGAGAGGCTCCTACCACCGCCACTGTGCTTGTTAGCCATGAGCCTGCTGGCAAGCCTGGCTTCTGGCTGAGTGGTGTTCCCCCTGTGGGAGCACACTGACCACCAGGCGGAAGCTCCTGTGTTGAGCATCTGCCCCCTGGTGGTCAGTGCATCTCATAGTGACTGGTTGCTCTGCTGGTTGGTCGATTTGCATATTAGCCACTTATTATATAGAATGCATCTTGGTATGGGCTTCTTTGGGTTCCTCTTGTTTGGGGCTTTCTATGCTTCCTGGAGTTATAAGTATGTTTCTTTCACCAGGTAGGGGAGCTTTTCTGTCATTATTTCTTCAAATAGGTTTTTAATATCTTTTTCTCTCTCTTCTCTTTCTGGCATCCCTATAATACAAATGTTGGTATGCTTAAAGTTGTCCCAGAGGCTCCTTACACTATCTTTATATTTTTGGATTCTTTTTTACTTTTTGCTCTTCTGATTTTTTGCTTCCTCATATTCCAAATCATTGATTTGATTCTTAAAATCCTCTACTCTACTGTAAATTATTCTTTATTTTAGTTAGTATATGCTTAGTTTCTGACTGGTCCTTTTTCATGTCTTTGAAATTCTCACTAAGATCCTTGAAACTCTCACTAAGTCCCTTGAACATACTTATAACCATTGTTTTTAACTCTGTATCTAGCAGTTTGTTTGCTTCCATTTATTTATGTATTTATTTATTTTCCCTGGAAATTTCTTCTGTTCTTTCATTTGTGACATATTTCTTTGCCTCCACATTTTGGCTGCTTCCCTGTGTTTGTTTCTATGTATTAGGTAAAGCTGCTATGTCTTCAGGGATTGGTAGGATACCTGTGTAGTAGGTATCCTCTACGGCCCAATGGCTTAGCCTTTCCAGTCACCTGAGCTGGGCATTCTAGGTGAGCCCCTGTATGGGCTGTGCACAGTCTTGTATTTTAGCTTTGATTGCTGTTGGTGTCACTGAGAGGAATTGACCTCTAGGCCAAATAACTGTGAGGACCAGCTGTGACTACAGTGGAAGAGCTGCTGTGCAGGAGACACCCCTATGGAGTAAGACTTGCTTCAGTGGGGCTTTGCAGCTCCCTGAATCTGCCCCTTGGGTGTGTCACTTGTGGATGTGCACAGTTGTAATCTGGTATGGTCTGAAGCTATCTATCAGATGCACTGGCTCTAGAGCCTCCTGGGAGGTGCAAAGTCAGCTACTTCCTATGTTCTGCCTGGGGCCACATGGCAGGAGCTATAGCCATCTGCAGATTGCTGCTACTTGTGTTGAACTTGGAAGTTCCCAGGCAATGCCAAGCTCTGAAACAAAGCAAGCTGCTGCCGTGCTGGGTCTTTCTTAAGAAAGTCTAAAACCTGAGCCAGGACAGGCCATTCATATGGAAGAGCCACTGCAGACAGCTTGGGTGGGGCTGAAAATTGAATGAGGCAGGATCTCCAGGAATTACCATGTTGGAGATATCAGTGTGCACCAGGCTGATGGAAACTCAGATACGGCTTCCAGTCAGCTCTGCAATCGGGGATGTGTCAGCCAAAGAACAATGACCCCTGTGAGCACCCCTGTCTGGAAAAAAGACAACCCAAGCTCTTGCTCTGATGCCAGATAATCCAGTTTCTCTGTTTAAGTCCCTGGATACCCCCTAGCTGCTACCCCAGCGCTGGAGTTCAGAGGAAGCCAGTCCAAGTAAATTCATGCACCAGCCCTTTAAGAGGAACTGCCTGCGTCTCCAGCAGCCTCCCTGTCACTCAGCCACAATCCTGGCTGGTTTTTATAGCCCAAAATCATGTGAGCTTCTTTTCTCAGTTCTGGAACCCTGGGCTCATGATCTTGTGTGGCGTTGGGACCCCTTGCTCCTCACGGAAGGTGTCCATAGCCAAGATATCCCTCCTGACGAGAAAAACACCACATGTGAGTGTTGGACCATCTCATTCTGTGCCTCCGCCCCTCTCACCAGTGTCAATGTACTTTCTTTTTCTCTAGTTGTAGGACTTCCATTCAGCCAAATTTCAGATGGTTCTGAATGATGGCTATTCTGTATTGTAGCTGTAATTTATTATCATTAAAAAAAAATAATTCTTTATTGTTGAAAGTATTACCTATGTCCCATTACCTATGTAAAGGTACTTCCCTATTGACCCCCTCCAGCCTGCCCCCACCCCCAGCCCCAGGCCCTCATGCCCCATTGTCTGTGTTTATGGGCTATGCATATATGCATACAAGGTTCTTGGTTGATTATCTCCCACCCACCGACCCTCCCCCACCTTCCATCTGAGATTCTGCACTCTGTTCCGTGCTTCCATGTCTCGGTCTACGCCATTCATCAGTTTATTTTGTTACTTAGATTCCACATATGAATGAGATCATGTGATACTTGTCTTTCTCTGACTTATTTCATTTATCATGATATTCTCCAGATTCCTCCATGCTATCTCAAAGGGTAAGAGATTCTTCCTTTTTACTGCTGCATAGTATTCCATGGTATAAAAGTACCACAGCTTTTTTATGCATTCATCTACTGATGGGCACGTGGGTTGTTTCCAGATCTTAGCTATTATAAATTACGCTGCTATAAACATAGGGGTGCATACATTTCTATCTGATTGGTGTTTCAGGTTTCTTAGGATATATTTGTAGAAGGAGGATCACTGGACAAATGGCAGTTCCATATTTAATTTTTTGAGGAAACTCCAGACTGTTTTTCATAATGGCTGCACCAGTCTGCATTTCCACAAGAAGTGTAGTAGGGTTCCCTTTTCTCCACATCCTTGCCAACACTTGTCATTTGTTCATTTGTTGTTGGTAGCCATTTTAACAGGTGTGAAGTGATACCTCATTGTCATCTTAACTTGCATCTCTCTGATGATCAGTGACTTTGAGCATTTTTTTCATATGTCTCTTGGTCATCTGTATGGCCACTTTGAAGAAGTGTCTATTTAGGTCTTTTGTCCATTTTTTTAATTGAACTGTTCATCTTCCTTCTGTTAAGTTGTATGAATTCCTTATATATCAGATGTATCATTGCCAAATATGTTCTCTAGTATAGTGTGCTCCCTTTTTGTTTTGTTGATAGTTTCTTTGGCTGTGCAGATTTTTATTTTGATGTAGTCCCATTTGTTTATTTTCTCCTTAGTTTCCTTTGCCCCATAAACATATTGCTATGAGATATCTGAAATTTTTCTGCCTATGGTTTCTTGTAGGATTTTTGTGATTTCATGACTTACATTTAAGTCTTTTACCCATTTTGAGTTTAATCTTGTGTATGGTGTAAGTTTGTGGTCTACTTTCATTTTTTTTGCATGTATTTGTCCAATTTTCCCAAAACCATTTATTGAAGAGACCATCTTGACTCCATTGTACATTCTTGCCTCCTTTGTCAAACATTAATTAAGCCTAGTGGCTTAGGTCGATTTCTGGGGTCTCTGTTCTGTTCCATTGAAGTACATGACTGTTCTTGTATCAGTACCATGCTATTTGGATTATGGTAGCTTTGTAGTATAACTTGAAATCTGGTATTATGATCCTTCCAACTTTGTTCTTCTTTCTCAGGATTGCTGCAGCTATTCGAGGTCTTTTTTTGGTGCCATATAAATTTTTGGAGTATTTGTTCTAGATCTGAGAAATATGCCATTGGTAAATTAATAAGAATTGCATTGGATCTGTAGATTGCCTTGGGTAGTATTGACATTTTAATGATGTTGATTCTACCAACCCATGAACATGGTATATTCTTCCACTTATTTATATCTTCTTCTCTCTCTTTTTTCAATGTCCTATAGTTTTTTGAGTATAGGTCTCTTGCTTTCTTGGTTAAGGTATTCCCACATATTTTGGTTTTTTGTTTTTTGTTTGTTGCAATGGTAAATGGGATTGCTTGTTTAGTTTCTCTTTCCGAGAATTCATTATTAGTGTATAAAAAAGCCATTGAGTTTTGGGTGTTGATTTTACATCCTGCTACATTGCCAAATCCATTCAATAAATCTAGTAGTTTTTAGGTGGAGTCTTTAAGGTTTTCTATGTATAATATTGTATCATCTGCATATAACAGCATATTACTTTCTCCTTTCTAATTTGGATGCCTTTTATTTCTTCTTCTTGTCTGATCACTGTGACTAGGACTTCCAGTGATGGCAGGGATTCCATAACACAAGATGGCTGCACCCATAATGGTGGCTGAGTTCCCCAAATGAGCCTTAATGAGTAATCAGCAGAGACCTGAGGCTGCATGGCCCTGGGACAGGGCAGAGAATCTGAGGCTGCATCCCCCCACCTGGTGGGGCTAGACAAGGGACCTCAGGCTGTGCCCCCTGCCCCGGTGCTGGGCTGGGGGACCTCAGACCACAACCCCCACCCCAGCACCAGGGTGGAAACCTCAGGCTGCGGCCCCCACATAGAAGGACTTCAAGGGGGATTTCAGGCCGCATCCCCCGCCTGGCAGAACTTGATGAAGGACATCAGGCCATGCCCCTCACCCGGCCACCGGGCCAGGTGTCCTGAGGTCATGCCCCACACCATGCAGGGCTTGATGGGGGACCTCAGGCTGTGCCCCCCATCCCCCACCCAGTGGGCCTTGATGGGGGATCTCAGGCCACATCCCTACCTGAGGGGGCTTGAGTGGGGAACCTCAGGTCATGCTCCCCACCCAGTGAGGCTTGATGGGGACCTCAAGCTGTGCTCCCAGTCTGGCAGGGCTTGATGGGGGACCTCAAAGTGCATCCCCTGCTCTGGTGCCGGGTCCAGGGATCTCAGGCCACGCCCCCCTGCCCCAGCGCCAGGGGACCTGAGGGTGCGCCCCTCACCTGTCATGAGTCAGGGGACCTGAGGTGTGCCCAATGGGGTTTGATGGGGGACCTGAGGCTTTGCCTCTCACCTGGCAGGGCTTGAGGCTGTGCCCCCTGCCCAGTGGGGCTTGACAAGGATGGGGCTGGCTGGGTCTGGATCTCGCTCAGTGGGGGTGGGGCTGACTGGGTTTGAGTCTCGTGTGATTTTGAGGTGCCATAGATGGATGGGGACTTGATTCTGGGTCCTGTGGAATGCCTGAGACTATGACAGAAGGAAGATTTTTATATACATTTTACTAATTTTCTTTTATCTCTGACACTCTTATTATAGAGAAAGGGCAAATAGCAATATTAAAATATTTCCTCTAATTACCCCTTTTCATGTGCATGAATTTCATGCACCAGGTCACTAGTGTTGAATAAGAGTGTTGAAAGTAGATATCCCTCACTTGTTCCTGTTCTTAAGGAAAATGGTTTCAGTTTTTGTCCATTGAGTATGATGTTTGCTGTAGGTTTGTCATATATGGCTTGTATCATGTTCCCACCTTGCTGAGAGTTTTTACCAAAAGTGAGTGTTGGATTTTGTTGAATGCCTTTTCTATGTCTGTTGATATGATCATGCAATTTTTTCTTTCAATTTGCTTATGTGATGTATCATGTTTATTGATTTGCAAATATTATAGCAGCATTGCATCCTTGGAATAAATCCCACTTGGTAATGGTGTATGGTCTTTTTAATGTATTGCTTGGTCTGATTTACTGATATTTTGTTGGTGATTTTAGCATCTATTGTTCATCAGGGATATTGGCCTATTATTCTCTTTCTTTGTAGTGTCTTTATCTGCTTTTAGAATTAGGTCAATGCTGGCCTCATAAAAAAGAGCTTGGAAGTGTTTCTTCCTCTTAGATTTCTTAAAATATTTTAAGAAGTATATTTGTTAGTTCTTCTTGGAATGTTTGGTAAAACTTCCCTGTGAAGCCATCTGGACTTGGGCTTTTGTTTGCTAGGAGTTTTTTGATTGCTGCTTTATTTCATTAGTTGTTATTGGCCTATTTAGTTTTTCTGATTCTTCCTGATATAGTTTTGGGAGATTGTATTATTCTAGGAATTTGTCCATTTCATCCACATTGTCCAGCTTGTTGGCATATAATTGTTCATAGTATTTCCTTACAACATTGGTATTTCTGTGGTGTCAGTGGTTTACTTCCTGCTTTTGTTTCTGATTTTATTTATTTGGGTCCTCTCTCTTTGTTTCTTGATGAGTCTGGCTAAAAGTTCACCAATTTTGTTTATCCTTTCAAAGAACCAACACTTGGTTTCATTGATTTTTTTTCATCTCTATGTCATTTATTTCTGTTCTAATTTTTATTATTTCATCCCTTCCACTTACTCTGGGATTTTCTTATTGTTCTTTTTCTAGGTCTTTAAGTTATAGCGTTAAATAGTTTATTGTTTATTTTTCTTATTTTTTGAGGTAGGCTTGTGGTGCTATGAACTTCCCTTTCAGGACTGCTTTTGATATGTCCCAGAGATTTGGGGTTGTGTGTTCACTTTAATTTGTTTCCAGGAAGTTTTTGAATTCTATCTTGATCTGGTTGGTAACCCATTCATTGTTTAATAATATGCTATTTAGCCTCCATGTGTTTGAATGTTTTTTGTTGTTTTCACTGTAGTTGATTTCTAATTTCACAACTATATTGTTGTCTATCTCTCCATTAAAGTCCTCTTTAAGGTTTTTTTTTATATATTTAGGTGCTCCTATATTGGGTGCATATATGTTACCAGGGTTATATCCTCTTGTTGGATCAATCCCTATAGTATTGTGTACTGACCTTTGTTGTCTCTTGTGATGGCCTTCATTTTGAAGTTATTTTGTTGGATATGAGTATTGCTACTTCAGCTTTAAATTTTTTTTCTGTCCCGTCACTCTCATCCTGTGTGTGTCTTTTGTTCTGAGGTGGGTCTCTTGTAGACAGTATATAAGTGGGTCATGTTATTGTATCCATTCAGCTACACTATGCCTTTTGATTGGAGTATTTAATCCATTACATTTAAGGTCATTATTGACAGGTAATTATTTACAGCCATTTTAATTCTGTATTCCTAGGTTGCTTTATTTATTCTTTTCATTACAGCAGTCTTTTTTAGCATTTCATTTCTTTTTCTTAAAAAAGTTCTTTATTGTTTAAAGTATTACATATAGCATTACATATGTCTCCTTTTCCCCCCATTGACTTCTCCCCGGCAGCCCCCAACCCTCAGTGCATGCCCTCATGCCCCCTAGTGTCTCTGACAATTGGTTATGCTTATATGCATGCATACAAGTCCTTTGGTTGACCTCTTACCCCCCTTCCCATGCCTTCCCTCTGAGGTTTCACAGTCTGTTCCATGCTTCTCTGTCTCTATTTTTGTTTGTCAGTTTATGTTCTTCATTATATGTCGCAAATGAGTGAGAGCATTCATCTTTTTCTGATGGGCTTATTTAGCTTAGCATAATGTTCTTCATGTTTGTCCAGGCTCTTGCAAATGGTAAGAGTTCTTTCATTTTTACAGCAGCATAGTATTCCATTGTGTAGATGTGCCACCATTTTTTAATCCATCCATCTGCTGATAGGCACTTAGGCAGTTTTCAAAACTTAGCTATTGTAAATTGTGCTGCTATGAACATAGGGATGCATATATCCTTTCGGATTGGTGTTTCTGATTTCTTGGAATATATTCCTAGAAGTGGGATTACTGGGTCAAAAAGGAGTTCCATTTTTACCATACAGTTTTCCACAGAGGCTGCACCAGTTTGCAGTCCCACCAGCAGTGTATGAGGGTTCCTTTTTCTCCACATCCTCGCCAGCACTTGTTGTTTGTTGATTTGTTGATGATAGTCATTCTGACAGGTGTGAGATGGTATCTCATTGTAGTTTTGATTTGCATCTCTCAGATAATTAATGACTTTGAGAATGTTTTCATATGTCTCTTGGCCTTCTTATGTCTTCTTTCAAAAAGTATCTATTTAAGTCCTTTGCCCATTTTTTGATTGGATTGTTTCTTTTCCTTTTGTTAAGTTGTATGAGTTCCTTGTAAATGTTGGAGATTAGGCCCTTATCTGAGAGAGCATTGGCAAATATGTTCTCCTGTGCAGTGGGGCTTTCCTATTGTTTTGTTGATGGTTTCTTTTGCTGTGCAAAAGCTTTTTATTTTGATGTAGTCCCATTTGTTTATTTTTTCCTTAGTTTCCATTGCCCTAGTAGCTGTATTGGTAAAGATATTGCTATGACATATGTCTGCTATTTTGCTGTTTATGGAGTCTTCTAAGATTTTTATGGTTTCCTGTCTTACATTTAAGTCCTTTAGCCACTTTGAGTTTGTTTTTGTGTATGGTGTAAATTGGTGATCTAGTTTTTTTTTTCTTTTCTTTCTTTTTTTTTTTTTTTTTTTTTTTTGTTTTTTTTTTTTTTTTTTTTTTTTTTTTTTTTTTTTTTTTTTTTTTTTTTTTTTTTTTTTTTGGGTGTATCTGATCAGATTTCCCAGCACCATTTATTGAAGAGATTCCATTGTATGCTCTTGCCTCCTTTGTCAAATATTAGTTGAGCATAATAGCTTGGGTTGATTTCTGAGTTCTCTGTTATCTTCCATTGGTCTATA
>PVJC01037968.1:0-16838 GCA_004026665.1 Murina feae
AACATTAGAAGATGACATCAAGTCAATACAATCACAACACTTAATTCTACTCCACTTTGGAGGCCACCAATGAGCTAGCTATTGACCCACAATCGTCCCATAAATTTTCACATGGGATAGTCATTGGGTAGTTACAACACTATATAATGCAAATGCTTGCTACTGTTGCCTTACTCTGGGCCTTCTGTGCCATCTGGGTCATGGGACTTCTCAATCCAAGAGAGGCTACACTAAAAAGTTGCTGGAAGCACACAGCTCTTGCCCACAATTGCACCCAGAATGGGGAGATAATGTAAGTCAGGCACTAACTTACATAGAAAGGCTGTACCTAAAACGCCACCAGGTGTGAATACTAGCTGGGCGATTCAAGCTCTATCTTAAATGGGATCAATGGTACAAATGCTTATAGGCCACCAGCCATTACACTGCCCTAATTTCAACCCTAACTAGCTGACAGGCTTATGCAATTTACACCCATGTCTGGTAATAGAGGGCCAAACATTAAATTGTCAGAAGCATATAACTAAATTTTCTTTAAGCCAAAGCTACACATGTGCCCCTGGTCTTTACTATTTATGGATGGAAACCTCCTATGTCTTGGAGAAAAGTACTACCCAATTATTTGTGAGGTGCACCCCAAAAATGTACTGAGAATTTGTGAGACTAGTAGATACTCCCAATGGTACAAGCAAACCCCAACTGGGTCATCCCAAATCTATTCAACTGTTAGGCCCCTTGGGCCCTCAGTTCCCCTCCTTGGCGGTTACCTGGGGGAGCCACCCCCCTGGGATAGCTCCCTCCATTTGCAACAACAAGGATAATGACAGTGCCCCAGCACACGACAGTGCAGGACATGACAGACAATCTGAGCGATGACAGCACCCAAGCCCACAACACCACAGGAAAAAACTTCATCCTGAATGCTACCTCCACAACCTTCCACTATAGCATAGATAACACCCAGGAACACATAGCAGCTGGGATGGCAAGGACTGAATAGGACTTGCTGAACTAAATGCTGTTTATCTAAATTCCATGCTCACAACCCCCTTGAGTGGCATTTTGCAGAATTAAGTACATGTTTACTTCAAGGCCCACTTGCTTATCACTGTATGCATGCTACTTGAATGTGAGGTGGTACTATGATTGCTAGGCTGCTCTTCACTGCATCTTTGAGCTTTAGAAAATCAAGATATGTGTTGAGTCTCAGAACCTTACTGGGGTTCCTTTAAAGCAGTTCACTTAGTTGCTCACCCTACCACGCTCATTAGATTGGTCCACATTATACATCCTACTGGGGACGGGGTTAGTGAATTTCTGTTGGAAGGAACCATCCCTGGCTGCAGATGTTACCATCACCACAGCACCCAGACACATATCCTCCAGGATCATATCCACAGGGTCACCGGACTACACCACCCCAAGGAAACCCCTTCCCACTGTCACCATTCAGAGCTCTACAATCCTCCCATTCAAGTCCCCAAATAGTCCTAATTTTTTTTTCCTTTTACTCTTCAAACCTTGTGTCAAGATATGACTTCAGTAGATCACAGTGAGCCTAATATTTTTATACGATGGGTTAAAAACCAGAGCTCATTTTTTGAGGCCGCTGTAATTATTGGGGATGTTATCAGGGTCAACAAAATCTTTTCCCCCAGTTAGTGGCCTACTTGACTGATTTTTTAACACTGCCCTCATTTGCCCAATAGAAGGCACCCATGTAACCTCGCAGCTTGCACAAATACTCAACTGCTTCCATGCAATACACTTGCCATACAGTATGTGGCACTTGGCAGGAGCCCCCACATGTCCTTTATAATCCTCCATATCTGCCCAGGCACCAACACAAGAAAGAATGTGATCTATAACTTTTCCCAAGGAGCACAACCCCTTCGGCACTGAACCACATAGTCCAGTCACCCAGGGGGAACCCCAAATTATATCAGCTCCCCAATCACAGTTAGTGACCATTGTGTCTAGTGCCCAGGGTACATTATACATTCATGGTTCTTCATATGTGTACTTCTCTTCCCCTCAAGCTCTTTGCCAACCCCACAGAGTTCTATATGTTCTTACCAATGTATTTTAGTCTCTCTAGGGCTACCCTTACATAAGTCACTAAACAGGACCCTCAGTCCATCTCTTTTTCTACCCCTCACATAAAAGAGCATTTGGTACTCATCCCCATTATGTTTGGAAGTAAGTCTGCTACTGTCCTTCACAGGAACTGGATTACACACCACCACAACAGACACACAAGAACAAGTTCTTAAGGCAACCTGTCAACCACATTGGCTGAAAATATTAAGCTTCACACACCAAAGCATAATGCAACATGATTACATGATTCCTTTTTTCATATATCTTCACCCAAGGACATTTTTTCACTGATTTTTAAAGAAAGGGGCAGGAAGGGAAGGATGGAGGGAAATTGGCGGGGGTGGTGGTGAAGAGAGATGAGAGAAATAAGAAACATCACTTGGCTGCCTCCTGCACAAACTATGACCAGGGCCAGGGATTAAACTCGAAACCTAGGGTATGTGCCCTGACTGGGAATCAAGCCCGTGACCTTTCAGTGTATGAGACAATGCTCCTACCAACTAAGCCACACCAGCCAGGGCAACATCACTTTTGAGTGCAGATGATTTTTGATAACCATTTAGCTTTAAATTATTTATTGGCCAAGGAAAGAGGTATATGTACCATGAGTATATCTCACCTGCTGCACATATATTAATAATTCTGGACAAAATAAATCTACAAAAGATGGCCCAACAGATACCAATATTCCATAATCTCACTCAAGTTTTTAATCAAATACCTACCTTATCCATGGGCCTTGATTTATTTTCTTGGCTGCACCTCAACAAATGAAGGGATGGTTATGAACAGGATTTCAAACTATCATTTATCTATTGATGTTCTTGATTGGCATTTTTGCTTTACTCAAATGTTTCATATTCTAGGTGACCAAAACCCTGCCAGTGGCTGTTGATATCTGCACCATCTAGACAGTGCCCTTGATTTTCCCTAAACACTAATGCCTAGGCATCATAGGGTCAATTGTGATGAGAAAGCAGCTATTTTGAGTTGCTGCCTAGATATTTTACAGTATGACAACCCTGTTCACAGAGCATAGACAGTTAGATAAGGCCCTGAATTTAGGATTCCTGCCAGAAGTTCCCTCTTTGCTTTTCCCATGCCACCTTTAAAAATAACCACTTAGAACTGAGTCTGTGAAAAGTCACTGACCACCACTTCAACCATCATCTTATAAGTAGTTAGTGCTTGCTACCCTGCTCTTTCTCCTGCTCATGAGGAGGACTATCCATTCCTCAGCCTGTCCACTCACCCAGACTTCTGAGATTTGTAAGTAATAATTCTTGTGACCTTACTTCCTTTGTGTAAGTGTATTAAAACTATGCCTTTAATCAAAATGACCCTGGAGGTTTTTCAGTTCCCCAAAGTGGAAGCTCTGATGCTGAGAAAGCTATCTGCCTATCCCATGTGGGTAGTATGTGCCTACATTCAAGAGATTATAATCTGAATTTTTAAATTTAATACACCAGCTACAGGCTCCACAACACAGCATACTACAAAGAAAAAAAAAGAGCGAACAAGCATATAACTAGATATAGTAGGAATATTGTTTTTATCAAAGAATTTAAAATAACTATGATTAATATGCTAAGGGCTCTAATGGATAAAGTGAAAAGCATGCAAGAACACAAACACAATGTAAGCAGAGAGATGAAAATCCTAAGAAAGAATGAAAAAAGAAATGCTAGAGATAAAAAACACTGTAACAGAAATGAAGAATGCTTTGACAGGTTCTTTAGTAGACTGCACATGGCTAAGGCTAGAATCTTGAGCTTCAGGATAGTTCAACAGAAACCTCCAAAACTAAAATGTAAAAGAAGGGAAAACCCCAGACCAAAACATCAAAGGAGTTCAGGACAAGATATTGATATATTAACAACAAAAGCACCAAAAAGATAAGAAAACCAAAAAGAACACCAAAAACAAAACAAAACAAAACACCCCATAAAACCAGAAATACTGCACCTAGACATAACGTTTTCAAAGTAAAGAAAAGCAAACATAAAGAAAAAATCTTGAAATAAACCAAAGGGACAAAACACCTTATCTACAGAAAAGCAAAGAATTACATCTGACTTTTCCGCAGAAAACATGCAAGCAAGAAGAGAAGAGAGTGAAGTATTTAAAATGTTGAGAGAGAAAAATCTCACCCACTTAGCATTCTATTCCCTTTGAACTGAAGGAGAAATAAGACTTTCTCAGACAAATTAAATTTGAGGGAATTTATGCCAGTAAATGTAACAAATTTTAACAGAAAAACTTAACAGAGAAAAACATAGGTCAAAAACTCAGATCTACATAAAGAAAGAACATCAAAGAAAGAATAAATGATGGTAAAAAACAAAACAAAACAAATAAAACCTTTTTCTTATACCAAACTGATCCAAAAAAATAGTTTGAAACATTGCTGTGCATGCATGTATGTACATGTATGTGTGCGTGTGTGCTTGTGTGTGTATAAACTGAATGACAGGAAGGATTAGGATCATTTTATTAGAAGATACCATGCTACCTGTGGAGTGGTACAGTGTTATTTGAAATTGATGTAGTCGTAAGTACATGATACAAATTCTAGGGCAATCATTAAAAATGTAGAAAAAATATATATATATAAAACTGACATCCTAAAAAATGAGAGAAAATATAATTATAAAATGCTCAATTAAAACCACAAAGGGCCCTAGCCAGTTTAGTTCACTTGATAGAGCATTGGCCTGCAGACTGAAGGATCCCAGGTTCGATTCCAGTCAAGAGCACATGCCCAGGTTGCAGGCATCTCTATTAGGGGATGTGCAGGAGGCAGCTGATCAAAAATTCTCTCTCATTGATGTTTCTATCACTCTCTCCCTCTCCCTTCCTCTCTAAAATCGATAAAAATATATATATTTTAAAAAATAAAAAATAAAACCACAAAAGGCAGAAAGAGTAGAAGACAAAACCGGAAACAAAGAACAGGAGCAACAAGTAGAAAACAGTAACGAATGTGGAAGATACTAACCAACTATATCAATAATTGTTTTAAAAGTAAATTGTCTAAGCCTTAGCTGGGTGGCTCAGTTGGTTGGAGCGTTATTCCATCCACCAGAAGATTGCAAGTTTAACTCCCAATCAGGGCACATATATACCTAGCTTATGGGTTCAATCCCCCAGGGCATATATAGGAGGCAACAGATCAATGTTTCTCTCTCCCATCAATGTTCCCTCCTTTCTCTAAAATCAATGAAAACATATCCTTGGGTGAGGATTTTTTTTTTAAAAGTCTACACATACAATAGCTATATTGACTTTTGCAGATTTAATAATAATAATAGCTGACAATTACTGAACACTAATTAGATATCACACAGTCTACTAAGCATTTTATAGACATTATTTCCTGTAAGCCATACCCGAACTCTGTAAGACAGATATTATTACACCCTATTACTACTTATAATAGCAGACCAAATGTCCCATCAGCAAGAGAATTATGATAATTTCACACACTGAGCTACTTACAGAAATAAAAAATAAACTATAGCTACATAGAAAAATCTCAAAAAAACCTAAGATTATATGAAAAACAATTCTCATAACTATATCATGTTAATTCCATATATTATAGAATTAAAAACCATACTGAACAGCAAGATGATCAACACATGTTAGGATAAGTAGTAAAAGAGGCATGACTGGAGAAGAGTACACACAGGACTTCAGTGTCACTGGTATTTCTCAAGCTGAATGGCTGATACATAGGAATTTCACTTTACTCCTTACATACATGTTTTATATCTATTTTCTAATCATGAAACAGTTCACAGTAGGAGGAAAGTAAGTATTATTAAAAAGAAAGTGGTTTATAATAGACTATTTTAGGTCTGTGTTCCTAAGCAGAGGATATATATCTGAAAACAGCTGGACTTCATTAGCATCTCAAGATATCACCTTCAAGAGAAATAAGAGTGACAACAATCTATACTAATAAAAGGGTAATACACTAATTAGACTGAACGTCTTCCGGACGACCTTCCAAACAAAGCCATGGTGGCAGGGCTGAGGCAAAGGCGGTTAGGGGTGATCAGGCCGGCAGGGGAGAACAGTTAGGGGGGGTCAGGCCAGCAGGCAAGTGAGCAGTTAGGAGCCAGCGGTCCCAGTTTGCAAGAGGGATCTCCAACTGCCGGACATCCCCCGAGGGGTCCTGGATTGAAGAGGATGCAGGCTGGGCTGAGGGACACCCCCCCCACCCCCGGCCCCCAGTGCACAAATTTCATGCACCGGGCCCATAGTATATTGATAAAAGAAATTATCTTATTTCCCAAGGGAGGTAAATTTTTTCAACAGATGAATTTGGAATAAATCAAAACCTACAGAATCTAATCCTTAATCTTTTGAAGAAGACTATTAACACTTTAAGCCAAAGACTATCAGTGATTCAGCTAGAGTCATCAATATCCAAATAAGAGATCCAAAGTCTACTACTCTTGCTTTCACATATTCTCTTTTCATTTCTAGATTTCTTTTATACCTTGGGCAAGTCAGTTCTCTCATGGCCAAACAACTTTGCTTTGATCTCTTCTACTTTTCTCCTGTCATCTTCATTTAATTCTGAAATGGAATAGCCACACTCACGAGCCATATTAAACTTCAGATTCCAGGCTAAAGAGAAAAGAGAAAGCATAAAAACACTTGAGATAATACAATGCAAAAATGAGACTTTTTCAGTGACTGTAAGAGCACAAAAGATCATTATACCTAATTTAATGGCTCCCACATGATTAGCAAAAAGTGTGTGCTCTAAATTATATGACAAACTATTAGAAGTTCTAGAGAGAGATCATTTCATTGAAGAGTCTGATTTTTAAAAACACACATTCTACAGATTTTTCTCCAACAAGGCCATTTTAAATATGGTATTCAATCATTTTTATTCCAATCTTCCTTTTAATCAGAACAGTCCCATTGTCATCCCCATTTGCTCCTGCTACAATTTCTGCCACTTCCACAAGAGCTGACATTTTAAAATAAATAAAACTTGGGGAGTTTTTTTTAGCAAATCAAAATATGTTTAAGTGATAAAAGGAATGGCTTAGGCAGTTAATCTCAAGGAAAGATTCCCAGGTAGGTCTGGATTGCTTATAAATTACCCTTCCAAATTTATTCCCCACATTGTCCTGTATATTTCTTTTTTAATGGAATTCTACTATTAGAAATTAAAAGGATTAATAAATATTCTCTTTCAACCTCTAAGCCAAGTTCTAGTGTGAAATACCTTGATTAATTTTTTCCCATGTCTACCTATGATCTGCTCCTAGAACTTTATTATCAAAGAGGATGAGAAAGTATATGTAGTTTTATTATACAGTGGTTTAGAGCAGAGTAAATTGGGTTTTTTTGGTTTGTTTTTTGCCTCCAAAATAAGGACACTATCATGGGAAGATTAGGGAAAACATGAGCACTTTGGGAGTTAGGAAACTCAAGCTCTCTACTTACTCTCCTCTCCTTCTGACATCAGAACTAACTTTTCCTAAGTCCCTAAACTCAGACTAGCACTATTAATCCTGTGAGTTAGCTGGTTAAATGGGCTTATTCTAGATTGCAGTAGAAAATGCAATTATCCTAACAGTTCTATAAGAAAATGTAGAATGCCCAATACTTAACTTTAAATACATTATGAAACTACAAAGTTTTAAGCTTCATCTGCCTTTATAACAAACTAGAGGCCCGGTGCACAAAAATTTGTGCACTTGGGGGGGAGGGGGTCCCTCAGCCTGGCCTGTGCCCTCTCGCAGTCTGGGGCCCCTTGGGGGATGTTCACCTGCTCGCTTATGCCCACACCCTGGAGGATCAAGCCTCGAGGGTTGTCCACTTGCCAGCGGGGGGCAGGCCTAGGTGCAGTCGGACATCCTTAGCGCTGCTGAGGAGGCGGGAGAGGCTCCCACCACCACTGCAGTACTGGCAGTCATCAGCCTGGCTTGTGGCTGAGCAGAGCTCCCCCTGTAGGAGTGCACTGACCACCAGGGGCAGCTCCTGCATTGAGCGTCTGCCCCCTGGTGGTCAGTGTGTGTCATTGTGACCAGTCATTCCCAGTTGTTCTGCTGTTAGGGTCAATTTGCATATTACTCTTTTATTATATAGGATAATCGGTTCCTACCTCGCGCTCGGACCCGGCATTCCTCTTCCTCTGCATTTCTGAGAATTTGTTTAGCATGATTCAATGAGGATTCACATTTCAGAAGGTTTTTCACGTGTGCGGCCAGTGAGTCCACACTACTACCACGCCCTTCATCACTCTCTGACACACACTCTTCCTCTCTGCTATCTGTCATGCTTGTCTTCGGTGAAGTACGTGGAAACAAGTTTAGAACATCAGAAACTGATTCAAAGGAATTACTGTCCCACGAACAGGAACTTGTATCACTACTTGAATCACTTTTTATGATAGTCATCATAGGGATAAGAATTTTATTCCCAAGGGTTCCACTACACCCTTCAGGTTCAGATCTCATTACAGGCCTGGCTCCTTTATATTGCCTAAGGGTTTCATCTAATGTCATTCTGGCTTTGATTTCTGCTTCCTGTAGAGGACTTCTAACTCTAGTTGAACTAACAAACTCCCAATTTTCAATGTCTCCCTGGCGTTTCAGATTTGTCTGTGTACTAATATCCTTCTGTAGGTACTTGTTTGGATTCTCTTCTGTGAATGGCTGTCTCTGAGGCAAATCAATGTTAGATTCATCAGTTGTAGGGGGTTCTTTGAAGCAAACAACTTTCTTAGATTGAATAAATGAAATGTCATTAACATCTCTGAATGGTACAAGGGGAGCAGGAAAATTGCATCGTTTCAGTGCTATATTTTCTGCCTCCATTAAAAGTGTCCGAATCTCTTTAAGAGTTTTAGAACCATTATCTGTACCCTGGAATTCCTCAGAGCCAGTATCTTCAAAACCTGAAGGTTCTGGCTTATTTATTACAACGCTACCATTAGCTTGAGAATTTAAGGGCATATTGTTTGAGATAATACTAGAATTAGAAGAATCCAAATAATCTATTGGCCTTTGGACATAGTCTGAAACAAGCTTGTGTTTCTCACTATGTGAATAAGTACCAGGGTAAAGTGCTGATAACCCAGTAATCTGATCAGCTTGCCCAAGACCACTTGAGAACTTCAGGGCATCTTTAGTTAGATGTCTATCTGGCAAATCCTGTTCATAGAATTTATTTTGTTTTTCCCTGTGTGAAAAAAAATGAGGAGGAGCTGTTGGTAACACAGTTTTTTGGTCTGCTGGTTTAGGAATTGTTGATACTGTCAGTACATCTTCAGTTAGATGTTTGTCTGACAATTGCTGCGGATAGACAATATTGGATTTTTCTCTATGTGAATAGGAACTAGGAAGAGGTATTGGTATCCTAGAATTCACGTCAGTTGATTCAGGAACAGATGAGATCTTCTGAATGTCTTCACTATGTTGTCTAGTTGGCAAATGCCGTTTAAACAAAATATTGGGCTTTACTCTCTGAGAATAAGAATTATGAAAAACTGTCAGTAACGGAGTCTGCTGGCTGTCTGGTCCAATCACAGCTAAATTCTTGGGTTTCTCTATCTGTGCAGAGGAAATGAGGGGAGCTGTTGGAAACTCAGTTTTCTGGTCATCCGGTAAAATCACAGTTGAAATCTTGGGTTTCTCTTTATGTGAATAAGAACTAGAAGATCCTTCTGATATCTCAGTCTTCTGGTCAACGGGTCCAGGAAGAGCAAAAACTTTTAAAGCTTCTTTAGTAATACCAGGCAACTCCTGCTGGTAAACAATATTGCCCTTCTCTCTATATGAGGAAGAACTTGAGGGGATTATTTGTATCCCAGTCTTCTGGTCAGTTGGTCCAGGAACAACTGAAACTTCTAAAGTTTTTTCAGTAATATCTGGCAACTCCTGGTAAGAAATGATGGGGCCCTCTCTATATGAGTAGGAAGAAGAGGGCACAATTGGTATACCAGTCTTCTGGTCAACTGATCCAGGAATTGCTAAAAGTTTTGAAGCATCCTCATTATGATCTGGCAATTCTTGCTGATAAGAAATGATAGGCTTCTCTCCAGGAGAGTAAGAAATAGAGGTTACTACCGGTATCCCAGTTTTCTGCTCAGCTGGTCCAGAAACCCCTAAAACTTTTAAAGTGTCTTTTGTAAGATCTTGCTGGTAAGAAATGATGGGCTTCTGTCTATATGAATAGGAAACTGATGATACTGTAGGTATTCCAGTCTTCTGGTCAGCTAATCCAGGAACACCTGAAACTTTCAGAGCCTCTTCAGTTAGATGACTATCTAGCAATTGCTCTTGGTAAGAAATAATAGGCTTTTCTTTCTGTGAGTAAGAAGCAAAGGTTTCTGTTGATTTTCTGGTATTCTGGTCACCTGGTTCAGGAACAGCTGGAACTTTCAGAGCCTCTAGAGTTAGTAGACTGTCCGGCAAGGCCTGTTGGTGAAAATCAAAGAGCTTTTCTTTACCTGAGTAGGAAGCAGAGGTCACTGCTGGTATTCCGGTCTTCTGGTAACCTGGGAGAGGAACAGCTGAAACTTTCAGAGTCCCTTCAGTTAGCTGATCATCAGGCAAGGCCTGTGGGTAGAAAAGAAAGGGCTGCTCTCTCTGAGAGAAGGAAGTAGAGGATACTGTAGGTAGCCCAGTCTTCTGGTCAGCTGGCCCAGAAGTAAAAACATTCAGAGCCTCTTCTGTGAGATGTCTATCTGGTAAGGCCTGTTGGTAAAAAATAATGGACTTCCCTCCAGGTGAATAGGAACTTGAAGGTACTGTTGGTATTTCAGGCTTCTGATCACCTGTTCCAGGAATAGCTGAGACTTTCAGAGCCTTTTCAGTTAGATGACTCTCTGGCAACTGTTGTTGGTAGAAAATGCTGGACTCTTCTCCAGGTGAGTAGAAACTAGAAGGTTCTGATGGCAACCCAGTGTTCTGGTCAGCTGGTCCAAAAACAGTTGAAACTTTCAGAGCCTCTTCAAGTAGGTGACTATCTGGCAAGGCCTGTGGTGAGATAATAATATGCTTCTCGCTATGTGGATAGGAAGTAGAGTGTAATGTTTGTATTCCAGGCTTCTGGTCAGATGGTTCAGAAATGGTGGAAACTTTCAGGGCCTTTTCAGGGAAATGAGAGTCTGGTAAGGCCTGTGGATAAAAAAGAATGGAGTTCTCTCTCTGTGAGTGGAAACTAGAAGGTTCTGATGGCAACTCAGTCTTCTGGTAAACAAGTCCAGAAACAGCTATAACGTTAAGAGCCTCTTTGTGTAGAGGACTGTCTGGAAACTCCTGTTGGTAGGAAGTAATGGGCTTCTCTCTATGTGAGCTGGAACTAGAGGGTACTGTTAATATACCAGTCTTCTGGTCACCTTGTGTAGGAGCAGATGAAACTTTCAGAGACTCTTCAGTCGGATGACTATCTGGTAATGCCTGTTGGTAGAAAGTATTGGACTTCTCTTCAAATGAGTAGAATCCAGAGGAACCTGGTGGTGTCCCAGTGTTCTGCTCAGCTGGTCCCGGAACAGATGAAATTTTTAGAGCCTCTTCAGTGAGATGACTATCTGGAAACTCCTGCTGGTAAAAAATGGTGGGTTTCTCTCTATATGAGTAGGCACTAGATGGTACTGTTTGTATCCTAGTGTTCTGGTCAGTTTGTCCAGGAAAAGATGAAATTCTCTGAGCCTGTTCAGTTAGATGACTGTCTGGCAACTTCTGCTGGTAGAAAAAACTGGTCTTGCCTCTAGGTGAGTAGGAAGTAGGGGGTGCTATTGGTATCTCAGTCTTCTCCTGAGCTAGTCCAGGGATATCTAGAACTTTCTGAGCCTCTTTAGTTAAATGACTAACTGGCAACTCCTGTTGGTAGATAATATTGGGCTTATCTCTCTGTGAGGAAGTAGAGGTTAATGTAGATGTCACACCCTTCTGGTCAGCAAGTCCAGGAGCAGCTGAAACTTTCAGAGCCTGTTCAGTTAGATGACTTTCGGGCAATGCCTGCTGATAAAAAATATTGGGCTTCTCTCCATGTGAGTAAGAAGTTGAGATTCCAGTCTTCTGGTCAGCAAATCCAGAGACAGCTGGAGCTTGTTGAGACCGTTCAGTTGGATGACCGTCTGACAACTCTTGCTGGTAAAAAACACTGGGCTTCTCTTTATGTGAGTAAGTAGAAGATACTATTGGTATGCCTGTTTTTTGCTCTGTGGATCCAGGAGCAACAGGAACTTTCAGAGCCTGCTCAGTTAGATGACTCTCGGGCAATGTCTGCTCATAGAAAATATAGGGCTTCTCTCCATATGAGTAAGAAGCTGAGGTTCCTGTTGGTATCCCAGTCTTCTGGCCAGTAAATCCAGAGACAGCAGCCGCTTTTTGAGACTGTTCAGTTAGATGACTCTCGGGCAATGTCTGCTGATAGAAAATATAGGGCTTCTCTCCATATGAGTAAGAAGCTGAGGTTCCTGTTGGTATCCCAGTCTCCTGGCCAGCAAATCCAGAGACAGCAGCCGCTTGTTGAGACTGTTCAGTTAGATGACTCTTGGGCAACTCTTGCTGGTAGAAGATACTGGGTTTCTCTCCATGTGAGTAAGAAGTTGAGGTTCCAGTCTTCTGGTCAGGAAATCCAGAGACAGCTGGAGCTTGTTGAGACCGTTCAGTTGGATGACTGTCTGACAACTCTTGCTGGTAAAAAACACTGGGCTTCTCTTTATGTGAGTAAGTAGAAGATACTATTGGTATGCCTGTTTTCTGCTCTGTGGATCCAGGAGCAACAGGAACTTTCAGAGCCTGCTCAGTTAGATGACTTTCTGGAAATGTCTGTTGATAGAAAATATGGGGCTTCTCTCCATGTGAGTATAAAGTAGAGGAAACTGTTGCTAGTGCAGTCGCTTGATCAGCTGGTCCAGGAACAAATGAACCTTTCAGAGCCTGTTCAGTTAGAAGACTGTCTGGCAGTAGTGGCTGAGAAAAAACATTGTGCTTCTCTCTGTGTGTATAGGAACTAGAAGGTACTGTTGTTTTCTCACTCTTCTGGTCAACAGGTCCAATAACAGCTGAAACTCTTAGAGCCTCTTCAATTTGACGACTGTTTCTCAAGGCCTGTGGGTAGAAAATATTGGGCTTCTCTCTTCGTGAGTAGGAACTAAAGGGTACTGTTGAAATTCCAGCCTTCTGGTCAGCTAGTTTTGGAACATCTAAGGCTTGTAGAGTCTCTTCAGTGACATGACCATTTGCCAATCTCTGTTGGTTGAGAGTATCAGTATGTATACCAGTAGTATTCTCCACAGAAGACCTTACAGCCAAGTGAGAAAAGTCCTCAGAAGACAAGGGTAAATGAGATCCAATGCCTGAATCTCCAGAAGTGGTGGTGATGTCGGCTTTCAAGTTGGATTGGGTAATTTCACTTATGTCTCCTTTAGAAATATCTCCTAAAGAATAAGAAATTTGTCAATAGTATATATTGCTTTAATTAAAAAATATTTCTTGCCCTGACTGGTTTGGCTCAGTGGATAGAGCATCAGCCTGCGAACTGAAAGGTCCCAGGTTTGATTCTGGTCAAGGGCGTGTGCCTTGGTTGCGGGCACATCCCCAGTGGGGCATGTGCAGGAGGCGGCTGATCGATGTATCTCTCTCATCGATGTTTCTGACTCTCTATCCCTCTCCCTTCCTCTCTGTGAAAAATCAATAAAATATATATTAAAAAATATATATATATATATTTCTTGCTCTGGCTGTTTGGTTCAGTTGGTTGGAACGTTATTCCATACACTGAAAGGTCACAGGTTCAATTCCCAGTTAGGACACATAACCAGGTTGTGGTTTCAATCATTGGTTGGGATACATACGGCAGGCAACCTATCGATGTTTCTCTCTCTCTCTCTCTCTCTCTCTCTCTCTCTCTCTCACTCTCTCTCTCCCCCCCTTTCTTCCTTCCCTCCCCATCCCTTTCTTTCTAAAATCAATAAAAACATATCCTGTGAGGATTTAAAAAACAAACAATCCTGGTTCCTGAAAGCCCATCAGAAAATGAGATTCCAATGGTCTGGGGTAGAGCCTATACATTAGTATAAAAGAAAAAAAGAAAGCTTTTCTTCCTTGGGACTTTATATTCTAAAAAGGAACCCTAAAGAAATCTTATATAATAAAAGCCTAATATGCTAAGTGTCCAGTCAGCCATTCAATCAACCAAAGTGTACTATGCTAATGATATGCTAAGGCTGCTCAACCACTTGCTATGATGTACACCGACCACCAGAGGGCAGTCGACTGGTCAACTAGTCATTATGACATACACTGACCACCTGAGGGCAGATGCTCCGACTGGTAGGTTAGCTTGCTGCAATGGTCCGTCCGGCTGATTGGGGCTGAGCGAAACGGGCCGGACATGCCCTGGAGCCCTCCCATGGTCCCTCGCCAGCTGACTAACCTCCTGTGTCCCTCTCTGGCCTCGATCGTACACTGGTGGGGTCCCTTGGCCTGGCCTGTGCCTCTTGCAATCCAGGACCCCTCAGGATGTCAGAGAGCTGATTTCACCCCGATCCCACAGGCCAGACCAAGGAACCCCACTGGTGCATGAGTTCGTGCACTGGCCCTTTAATGCAGTGGTCACCTACCTTTCGAACCTCACAGACCACCAGTAGTCTGTGGACCACCAGTTGGAGACCCCTGCTCCAAAGGTTTCCTTAAACTGGCGGCACCAACCTTTCGGACCTTATGGACCATCAGTGGTCTGTGGGCCACCATTTGATGACCGCTGCTCTAGTAGTCAATTAAAGACACGAATATTTACACTCAAAGATAATTATTGCAAGGCCATTTAAAGCTGCACTCTAATGCGTAAATAATTTAAATACTCAACAACAGAACTATAGATTAAAAATGTCAGTATAGAAGGAGAAACCTAGATGGTGGCATAGGTGAACACCGGAATTGCTGCTGGGCACAACTATTTCATTACCACAATGAAAAGAAAAAACGGACACCACCAAGACCCACAGGAAAGCTGACTGAGTGGAAATTCTACAACTAGGAAGAGACTGAGACGCAGAGGAGGTGCGGAAATAAAGTGCAGAAGTACGGAGGCGCACGTGAAGGGACTCGAGGAAAGGGCTGGTAGCATTTCATATCGGAGGGAGGCACAAGCTCCCGTCGGCTCTGAACTCCAGTTCCAGGTGAGTTTCTGCAAACTCAGAATCATATGAGGAGGAGCTGGACTGTCCGGCACCATCTGGCACCAGGAGGAACTCCAGAGCGGCTTGAGACCCGGTGCTTCTTAGGGCAGGGCTGAGAATCAGCCATAGCTGGTTGCTCCGCCCTATAGACTCCTCGAGACCCCGCCCCACCCAAGCTGCGCACAGAGGCTTTTGCATATAAAAGGCTGGGAAGCCCTAGGCAGAAGCTAAAATAGCACCTCCTTGGAGTTCCAAGAGACTGTGTACCCAGTGGTCAGAACGGGACCACCCAGTCTACAACTCCACAGACTCATAAGGGACGCACTCAGGGGGCAGACTTAGTGGGCACCAAAGCCCCACTGAAGCAAGTCTTGCCCCATAAGGGTGTCTCCAGCATAGAAGTTCTCCCATCATAGACACAGCTGAATAAAGTCACTCTATCAATGCAGGGAAGCAGCCCAAATGTGGAGACAAAGAAACAGTTCACAAAAGACAGAAATGGAGGAAAGAAAACGATTAATTATAGAGTTCAAAACCACGGTTAAAACGCTTTTCAAGAATATTCTAGAGACTGCTGATAAATTTAGTGAAATCCTCGAGGATATGAAAAAGGACCAGCTAGAAATTAAGCAGACACTGACTGAAATAAAGAAGAATATACAGAGATCCAACAGCAAACTAGAGGATCGCAAGAATCAAGTTAAAGATATGAAATATGAAGAAGCAAAACCCACCCAGCCAGAGAAGCCAAAAGAAAAAAGAATCCAAAAATATGAAGATAGTGTAAGGAGTCTCTGGGACAACTTCAAGTGTACCAACATCAAAATTATAGGAGTGCCAGAAGAAGAGAGAGAGCAAGATTTAGAAAACATATTTGAAGAAATAATGACAGAAAACTTCCCCTACCTGGTGAAAGAAATGGACTTGCAAGTCCAGGAAGCACAGAGAATTCCAAACAAAAGGAATCCAAGGAGGAACACACCAAGACACATCATAATTAAAATGCCAAGGGCAAAAGACAAGGAGAGAATATTAAAAGTAGCAAGAGAAAAGCAGTCAGTTACCTACAAGGGGGCAACCATACGATGTCAGCTGATTTCTCAACAGAAACTTTGCAGGCCAGAGGGAGTGGCAAGAAATATTCAAAACAATGAATAGCAAGAACCTACAACCAAGATTACTTTACCCAGCAAAGCTATTGTTCAGAATTGAAGGTCAGACAAAGAGCTTCACAGACAAGAAAAAGCTAAAAGAGTTCATCACCACCCAACTAGTATTATATAAAATGCTGAAAGGTATCCTCTGAGAAGAGGAAGAAGAAGAGTTAAGATAAAAATTAGGAACAACAAATACATACCTCTCAACAAGTGAACCTAAAAATCAAGTGAGTAAAAAAAATTTGATGAACAGAATAAACTGGCGAATAGAATAAAATCAGGGGCATAGAAAGGGAGTGGAATGACAATTCACAGGGGGAAAGGAGTGTTGGGGGCGTGGGAAGAGACTGGACAAAAATCGTACACCTGTGGATGAGGACAGTGGTGAGGGGGATAAGGGCAGTGGATGGGGTGGG
>PVJC01037969.1:0-16968 GCA_004026665.1 Murina feae
TTCCAGGGATCAGGGAGCAGGAAAAGGCTGGCCTGACCACGAGGCGGGGTTTTCCCTGCTTTCTGGTGGCTGGAGGAAGATGGGCAGTAGGCAAGCTTGGGAGGCAGGCAGCACCCAGCCCTGGTCACAGCTCAAAAAAGAGAACAACATGCAGGGGAGGGCAAGAGTCTGAGAGATCAACATAGAGGGGTTGCCTGCTGCAAGCCTCCACAGTGTGCCTGGTGGCAGGTCCCCAGCAGGTAGACACACACAGGAGGACTGCTCGAGCCTCAGATACAGCTGGGGGCAGGTCCCCAGTGGCCACACACACACACACACACACAAAAGGCGCCTGGCACACTGGGGCCATCATAAGACATTCACTGAGGGGTCCCAGACTTTGAGAGGGCACAGGCCAGGCTGAGGGACTCCCTCCACCCCAAGTGCACAAATTTTTGTGCACCGGGCCCCTAGTACTTAAATAAAACTAGTTATTTGCTTACATGGTGATGATAATACAATATAGCAGAAAGAAAATTAATATGAATATAATAAAATCCAAAATTTAATTTTACTTTTATTATTATCTGTTTTATAGATAAAGCAAATAGCAAAGTCCAAGCTTTAGAGATTAGGCATGAGAAATGATAGTGCCCCTGACTTTATGCCACATTTTCTCTTTTTTGTTGTTGTTGCCATCTTTCCCATATATTTCTCCTAAGTTTTTCTACCCTTAATATAAGAAAGGAGTATTTTACTTTCTGCATATTCTCCTTATTAGCTGTTCTCACTGTTTAAACTTTCTCATTCCAATCTATATGGAAATCCTTTCAACCTCACTTGCCTGTACTTCTGTGAGCTTTCCTTGGCTCTTTTCAGGACCAGTCTGATGTTTCTTCTTTGAATCTCTCTCAGTATATTTAAACATAAAAATAGCTTTGAAATATTGAGTGTCAGACAGCCTGCCAGTCATTTGGCAGATAGTTTTACTTATGATTTAGGAAATCTGCTGATGAAAAGATTGAGTCAAAGAGCCCAATGTCGCAAGACCAGAATTTTAGATCACTCCTGCTTAACTTTACTTCTGAACACAGCGTACAATTTACTTGAGGAAAATGTCTCAGAAGTCCAGATTAGAGTAGTGATAATCAGCTTGAAAATTGCAACTGGGAAATCAATATAGCATTTTCCTGTAACTCTACCTATCAATGGCATAAAATAATTTGCAATATGTACTTTGATTAGGTTTGGGCTTGTAACAGTGAAGAGTATGACAGTGAAAAATCTCTACATCTTGAGACTTTTTTTATGGGGGGAAATAGTAAACAAATAAGGTGATTTTAAAAAGCTGTATCAGGGAGATGAGAAAACATACACACACATACACACACACACACACAAGTAACATGACAGGACGTAATGGAGACTTTGGATTCCCTTACAGGAGATCTGCAAGTCTCTGGACATCTAAATGATTAGTAAGATCTAGCCATGAAGTCTTCCAGAGAAAGGACTTTGTAAGCAGAGGGCACAGCAAATATGAATGTCCTAAGATAAGAGCAAGTTGGAGGGTCTGAGAAACAAGCAGGTCTTCAAAACCCTTCAGAAATCCTGTTACTTTCCCCTATGTCATTGAAGAATTCTAGGTAAGAGCCAGCTAATATAATGTGTGGTCTGAGAGGAAGACTGGGGCTAGATTATGTGAGCCATAACAAAGGCTTTGGATTTTATTCTAAACTTAATAAGAAGCCATTTTAAGACATTAAGCAGAAGGTCCCGTGGGATAGGTCTGATTTGTTTTGTTTTGTTTTTCTAATATTCTGAAAGTGGGTAAAGAATATAGTGCAAGGTAAAGGGCCAGTGTAAGCATAAGTAGACCAGGATGATGTTACTACCATAGTTCAGATAAGATGTGAAGGTAGGTAGGACCAAAATGGGAATTGGGAAAAGTCTTGGATTTGGGACTCTCTTGGAGACTTGCCAATGGATTGAATGTGGGGGAAAAGAGCATAGAAGAGTTTAGGAGGACTCATATAGATTAGAGTCAACTAAGCTTAAATTCAAATTAGGGTTTTGCCTTGAATTCTTTCTGAAATCTTGACCAAGCAATTTGTCTTCTCTAAGCTTCATTTTCCTCATCTGCAAATTGAAACAATACCCACTTTCAGACACTAAATGAATTTTGTCAAATGATGCTGAAATCATTAACATAGTGTCAAGTAGATAGTAAACATTTATTAAATGTAGATATTAGTATCAATATTATGTTTACTTCGTACTAAAAGGACCAATTAAATTGAGATTTTCCTAGAATCATGACTGTCTTAAATTAGTTCCACTGTATAAATTCTGTTAAAAACAATCAATAACAACATTATTTTTTGCCAGACATTCAACACCACCCATCAAATATCAACTTATCACTTAGTACTGTCCACCTAAGAACATCCAAACCTGTAGAGAATTTTTATGTTTTTTTGAGTCAAAATTGGTGATAATTGCTAGCGATCAGGGTTGCAAATGTTCCAGAGAATAAGTTTTGAAGCTTCTTCTATGATTTAAAATTAAGAAAGGAATATAAGGAAGACTATATGAAGGTGAGAGAAAATTGAATTGAAGACAATGAGGCCCATGTTTTCAGGCTTGGGAACTTTTAACCCTCAGGTCCTAAAAGTCTCATGAAAACATGTGGCCTGGCCTTGCCAAAGCATTAGGGGTGAGTTAATTAAATGTTTGACCAAATATTGCAGGTTAAGTTTTAAGTTGATAATTTTGTATGGCCCACAAATGATGTTTCAAATGTCCAAATGGCCCTTGGCAGAAAAACGGTTTCCCTTCTGTCCCAGATCCCCAAACTGGTTGACAACGCACGGGTATTAATGGACAGGCCAAGCTACTCCTCTTATGAAGTCCAAGGTTACTGTCCCAGGTTCTTTTTGCGAAGAGCAGGAGTTTTATATTGGACCAGAGCAAAGACACAATAAACACAAGCGCAGTTAACGAAATGCTTGAATCACACAGGGTTTATTTACCTAAGTCCTAGCAGCCTCTAGGGCACAGGCAGGCCACCCCGCGATCCTCACGACAAGACACACAGCAGGTTGGTCCACGAGATGAGTTGAGGTGCACCACGGTCTGGAGGTTCAGTCTCAGCACTACCGGCCACCGGCTGGGCTCCGCTTCACTCAGACAGAGTCTCTGTCGGTCTCAGGAAGGGGAGGGAGAGGGACAGAGTCTCTGTCCATCTCAGGAAGGGGAGGGAGAGGAACAGAGTCTCTGGCATCTCAGGAAGGGGAGGGAGAGGGACAGGGTCTCTGTCAGTCTTAGGAAGGGGAGGGAGAGGGACAGGGTCTCTGTCAGTCTTAGGAAGAGGAGATGAGAGAAGTCTACTGTGGAGGAGCAGTTTGACAGCTCTGAGGCACTTGCTCAGGGGCTCCCCTTTTAAGCGCATTTCAGCAGGTTTCTTCAGTGTCTTATCGTGGATGCCTGGTGTGGCTTCTGCCCTTCTATCTATCTCACACATTTAGGGCAAAACAGGGTACAGCAGGGTGTAACACGGTTTAGCCCTTCTTACTTTAACATTTCTGTTAGTAAAGTAGTTCACACATCCCAAAACTCAAAAAGTCTTTTCATTGCAAACCAAACTCTAATACATTTCATATACCTAACTAACACACTCTTCAATAATTACTGTAACCAAACTCTATCTAATACATTTCATATACCTAACTAGCACACTCTTCAATAATTACCATAACCAAACTCTATCCAATACATTTCATACACCTAACACACTCTTCAATAATTACTATAACCAAACTCCATCTAATACATTTCATATACCTAACACACTCTTCAATAATTACTATAACCACACTCTATCTAATACATTTCATATGCCTAACACACTCTTAACCCAACTCTAATACATTTCATATGCCTAACTAACACACTCTTAAATAATTACTGTAACACCCTCCAAGTAGGAGTCTAAAAGGGGGCATTTGAAAGGTGTATTAGCCTAGAAGGGCGGAAACAATGGACAGGGCTTGCTTAAAGCAAAGATGAGACTTTTACTGAAGAAGTTATACTAGTAGGCCTAAACTATGAGTCCCCACCCTGACTTGCCCAGTTAGGAATTTATAATCAGTTCCATAGAATGTTGCCCACCCCCATTCCCTCAGTACAAACAAGAACTGTGAGAGGTACAAAAAATAATAATAATAAACATGGAACAGTCCCTGAACTCAGAGATCTCAAAGTCTAGGAGGGGAAACACAGAGGTAAAAAATTCTTCTAACATAAATCCAACAATGTAGTTACAAACACATTATTATGGCAGCATATATGTCAGTGAGGAAGTGTTCATGTTTCTGCATAAGAAGAAAAATATTAGAGAGAGCTATAGGGATGAGTTTTTCTGGGTCATTCTGTAGAAAAGGAGGTAAAACAGGGAAGGACGTTCTAAGTTGAAGGAACAGCGTCAGCAAAGAGAGTATAAAAAGTGCTGGGTATGTTTTGCTAAATTGACTGTCGTCCAATATAACGTGTGCAGAGAGTAGAGGAGAGAGGAAAAAAGAGGTGATACATGGCTTGGAAAAGTCAGGGCCCCTTCTCAGGCTTTGTTTGCTCAGCTCTGAGGAAGACTAGTGCAAGATTTTTGAGGGACTTCAAAGACCTTGCTTTGGAGTTAACAGTTATTCCAGGCAACACAGTGTCATAACTATCAGAGACTTTTAAGCATGATCAAATTTAGGTTTTAAAAAGATTACCCTTTTGGCTTTTAAAATTTAAATCAGAATAAAAGCTGCTAGTGAAATAAAAGGAGTTCAGAGGCTGCAGGTGTTTTTCCCCTCTTCGTGTTTCCATAGGAGTGAAAATAGTATGCACTTGATAACTATTAAGCATATACGGAATTTTTGTTACGCCCCTTTCCCCCTCATATTCAATCATAAGTAAAGGTCAAAAAACAAAAACAAAAAACAAACAAGTTGAAGATATAAACCAATCCCACAGCTTCCACTTCTCAGGAAGTCAATAATGTGAAAATGTGGCTGGAGGCTGCCTGATAGAGGGGCAGCTCCATTTTTATATGTAAAAATCACCTTTCTATGAGAAAACTAAATTGTAAGAGCTGTGCCACTTTAATCAATCTGTGTTGCTAGAACCAGCTCTATAGCTATTAAAAGCCTTCTACTTCCTGAGACTTGCTCTGGCTAGGCAGCTTAGTTACGCCTCCTTGAGCACACGGAGGCATGAATAAACTTTAAAAGAGAAAGAGGAATATGCCTTCACTGGTTTTGTAAACACAGCAGCTGATGTGTTTGCCCTGAAGGGAGAGATCTGCCACTTCGTAAATTAAGCCTGAGTGAATCGCAGGGCTTCTGGACAGATACTCAGGAAATACTTCAGCAAAGTTTAGAAAGAAAACCATTACCCTCCTTCCAGAGCACAGAACCTAGGGCAGCTGGCTATTTGGGAAGAAGGGCTAAAAGGTTCAAACAGAACAGTGCGTGCCTTTCATGATCATCTGAGTCTGCAGAAGTAGCTTCATACAAAAGCCAGTTTTTAAAATGAGAAACTGGAATTAAAGTAAAATGCCTTGTTCAAGGTCAAGCAGTTATTAAGTGGAAGGCCGGCAAAGGCAACTTTGGTCTCCTCATGACACAGGAAGTGGATTTTTCAACCAGGTCACTCTGCATGTAATGGAACCAGGGGCGGGTGATTAGGTACACTCTCACCCTGCCTTCTGAGTATATGTCCAGAGAAGTCTGTGTCTACCCTGTATTTTCTCTCCACTCTCCCTTCCTGCCTCAGAGAAATGTCTTCTGTGCAATTATAAATTAAATTTCCTATTAATTCATCTATTCATTTAGTCAGTAAATATCTATCAGGCATCTGTGAACTAAGTGCTGTAACAAAATCCCCAAAAAGTTCATAATCAAGAGGCAGAGTAGAAGGGAAAGATATTAAAAATAACACCAGAGAGTATAAAAATATAATTTCTTAAAGAACAAGAGAATCATAGATGAAATGCAATGATTAACACATCCCTTCCCTTGAAATTACTGAAAACATACTGCTTAAGATTTTCTTAAGCCCTTAAGAAATATCAGATACTAGACACTGACATATTCAGAATCACATGCTAATCTTGACATAGTTGAAATGGTTAAAGAGAATAAAACAGGGTAGAGAAAATCTTATTGTGCTTAGCAGATAGATACCTTGCAGAAAGCTCGCAGCCTTGAGCAGTGCATAGCCCGGATAACCACTAGCCATCTGACGCTGGGAGGAACCAAGGATGGATAGGACCCTAACATCAGCAGCGTGGCTCACAGCTAGCAAAAATTAATAAAAACCTCCCTCTCCCTGCTCTCTTCGCTGACTCCATTTTGTCGGACTCAGCCCATCTGCACCCAGGTGCCTGGAATAAAATCTCTTTTGATACATTATGGCCTCGTGTCAGGTGCGTGACCCCAGCCCACTCTGAACCTTTCAATAGTGAAATGAGCCCTATTTGGTTTGGCTCTGGGGATAGAGCACCCGCCTACGGACTGAAGGGTCCCAGGTTCAATTCTGGTCAAGGGCACATTCCTAGGTTGTGGGCTCAATCCCCAGGAGGGGATGTGCAGAAGGCAGCCGATCAATGATTCTCTCTCATCATTGATGTTTCTAACTCTCTCCCTCTCCCTTCTTCTCTGAAATCAATAAAAATATATTTTAAAAAAATAGTGAAATGATATATCAACTGTGTGATGAGATTTGGGCATTTCCCCTGAACACTTGTTGGTCTGCCAAATGCTCCTAATTTGAATTAGTAAGTTATTAACCCACAAAAATGGCAACATTATTTGACAAGAATGAATCCCAGTTAAAATCAAAGTCACTCACTAGTAGGATTCACTTATTTAATTTGTTGATAGATCAGACCCTTTAGACATTGATGATAAAAAAAGGTGAGCTTGCCCTAATTGGTTTGGCTCAGTGGATAAAGCGTTGGTCTGCAGACTCAACGGTCCAGGTTTGATTCTGGTCAAGGGCATGTACCTTGGTTGCGGGCACATCCCCAGTAGGGGGTGTGCAGATGGCTGCCTCATGTGAGCACAAGATGGCCACCCCCATGTGGTCACAAGATAGCCAGCAGGGAGGGAAGTTAGGGGCAACCAGGCCAGCAAGGGAGGGCAATTGGGGGGGGAGGGGCAGGCATGCAGGGGAGGACAGTCAGGTGTGACCAGGCCAGCAGGGGAGGACAGTTGGGGGCAATTGGGCCAGCAAGGAAGTTTGGGAAGTTTGGAGCAACCAGGCCAAGAGAGGAGGGCAGTTGGGGGTGACCAAGCCAGCAGGGAAGGGTAGTTGGGGGCTACCAAGCTGGCAGGGGGGACAGTTGGGGGTGAATAGGCCTGCAGGGGAGGAAGGGCAGTTGAGGGCGACCAGGCCGGCAGGGGAGGGAAGTTGGGGGCAATTGGGCCAGCAGGGGAGCAGTTAGGTTTCGATCAGGTTGGCAGGAGAGTGGTTAGGGCATGATCAGGCTGGCAGGCAGAAGCGGTTAGGGAAAATCAAGCAGGCAGGCAGGTGAACGGTTGGGAGTCAGCAGTCCTGAATTGTGGGATCGGGCCTAAACCAGCAGTCAGACATCCCTCAAGGGTTCCCAGATTGGAGAAAGTGCAGGCTGGGCTGAGGGATGCCCCCCACCCAGTACACTGGGCCTCTAGTTATTAATAACTAGCTAATTACAATGGTGTTATTTACTAGTAGATTATCAGTAGTTTATCTTCAACACTTTTCACTGGTCTCTTTAAAAGAAGTTCTCAAAAGCAGCAATAGACATATGGCTAACTATATTTGAAATAAATAGTTTCTAGAAGTTCCACCCTCAATAGACAGGAAGTAACAAAGTACCTACCCTTTTCCTCAAACTATACCAAGACAGAAGACCAGTAATGTAAACTACTTGAATTTTTTAAAAAGCCTCTTGTCACCCTAACTGGTTTGGCTCAGTGGATAGAGCATAGGCTTCTAGACTGAAGGGTCCCAGGTTCGATTCTGATCAAGGGCATGTACCTTGGTTGTGGGCACATCCCCGGAAGGGAGTATGCACGAGGCAGCTAAATTGATATTTCTCTCTCATTGATGTTTCTAACTCTCTATCCCTCTCCCTTCCTCTCTGTAAAAAAATCAATAAAATATATATTTTTTAAAAAGCCACTTGTCTCATAATTGAATATAATTTCAAATTTTATACAAAGAATTTGCTCTGGCTAGATATAATTAAACCTTGATGTTATGAATAATTAAGACAAGCGTAGCACAAGTCTTTCCAGTTGTTTTCAATACCTTTTTTCTTCTAACTTTTTTTCATTTAGTATTATATCAACAAATAATATTTTATAAGCAAAGAAAACAATATTTCAATTTAATGTAACTTATTTAGGTTTATGGACTGTATCACAAATGAATTTTAAGAGATCATTATAATGCTTTTTTTCTTTGAAAATCCTGAATGTTTTCCTTTATTTTATTCTAGTATATTCTATCTTTTTCAAAGTCTTAAAAGCTATAAAATATATATCCTTAGAGTTGAGTAACGAAAACAGGATGCTTTGTATTTCATTTAAAGTTAACCTGGGGTCATATTAAAAGTAGTGTGGTCATGAGTAGTTTTGTAGTGAGCCCTGTTGAAGGCTGCTGTTGAGTGTGTCTCTGAGGAGCAGGGAACTGAGGCTCCCCTGAGTGATGAAATCTAATGGAGTGGACAGGGCCTGTACTCAGCAGCTGGACATCAGACATAGATTAGCAGACACAAATCAACTAATGCTGTCTGAGATTTTTTTTAATGTCAAGGTCAAGGTTATATAATTACCCTTTAGCATTTCTAACTCATCAGATCTCTTTGAAGTGGCACTTCTGTGGACCTGTTCATGCCTATCTTGTCTGATAGACCCATTAGCTAAATTACTCACTGTCTGCCTTAGCACTTTGCAGACCTCAGTACTATCAAATACGTTACCCAAAGTTGGACCCACATCAGAACTATCTGAGAGCCTTGTTAAAAATGCCGATTACCACAGACCTGCTGTCCGAGGAGGGAGCTGAGGAATCTTTGTTTTAAACCAGTACTTTAATTTTTCCAAGCTAAAGCTGGAGAATCATTGACTTACCACATGAGAAATATTTAGTCCAGAACTTGGCCTCACGCTTTCAGCTTCAAATATGGACCAATAATGGTTTTTTTAAATTTTTATGTTATGCCTTTTATTCCTTCTTTTTATTTTTTTCATTTTATCTTTATTGTCAAAAGTATTACTGATGTCTCCTTTTTCCCCCAGTGACCCCCCTCCACTCTGCATCTGTCCCCTCCCCTACCCCAAGCCTTCACTAATCTTAGCTTAAGGATGAGTATTCTTACTTCCCTTTTCGAGGTGCAGAAATGACATAACTCTGAAAAGTAGAGACTTCAAAGTGAGACAAACCTAAGCTCAATTTGCCTCAGTCTCTTCACATAGAAGAAAAAAAGCAATGGTATCTTATAAGGTTTGGTTATTGTCTATCTATTCTAGGATGTAGACGCCATGGAAGAAGGGTGGTAGACTATTTCTATTGCTCTGTATCCTCAGCACCTTGGACAGAATCAGCACATAGTAATTGTTCAAAAATATATTATGTATTTTTTGTTGATGGGGTTCAAAATATGACTCCCCAGAATGTGCCACTTGGACATGCAAACTATTTTGTAGCTGAAGGTAATTAAAGCCCAAAAGACTCAGGAAGAGTTTTTGTATCACCCCTTAACTGCAGTAAGAGAATGTGGCTAGAGAACTTACCTTTAAGAGAGCTATTATCAAATATAACATTTTGCATCTACAAGACTTCTCTGCATGGCATGATAAACATTTGTTTATCAAACATTTGCTCTTTCCATCTTTCTGGACAGTGTCTTACTTTCTTTGAAGTCCTAGGCTTCTACCTCTTCTCCTAACCTCAGGAAGTCATATAAGTTTCAATCGCCTGACAATCTCAGAGCATCCCATCTTTGGAGATCCCATACATATGCAATTAAAATTCATTTTTCTCCTATCTGATGCCAATTTAATTACTAGGCTTCCCAAAGAAACTGAAAAGAAAGGATGGAAAAGTTTTTCTCCCTGATAGTTTAGAAGTTAATTTGATGAAATGCATCCATAAAATTGTAATGGGACTTGCAACCTAACCCCAGCTGTTGTTATTGTTTTTGTGGTTATCATTATCATTGTGGTAAATATGAGAATGTTCAAAATAAATTAGTAATAGTAGATAGGTAATCTTGGTTTTCTTAGAAAATAAAATAGGGAAGATCTAATTTTCTTCAAGAATTCATGTAAGTTCAGCAAGATAGTAGGTGATTCTGATTCAAAGGAAAAAAAAAGCTGTCATAGAAATCTATAATAGAAATCATACAATTGGACTACAAATTTTCTTAGAGTTATGAGTGCTTAGAAAACCATACATAGAGCTGAGAAATTATTTCTTTCATGAATAGCTGGAGAGTGGATTTAGAACTCCATTGAAAGAAAGGCAGAGTGGTACCGACTACCAGTTTGTTAATGACTTAGTATACTTTTAAAGAGGAAAGAAAACAGCCCTGACAGGTTTGACTCAGTGGATAGAGTGTCGGCCTGTGGAATCAAGGGTCCCAGGTTTAATTCCGGTCAAGGGCATGTACCTTGGTTGTAGGCACATATCCAGTGGGGAGTGTGCAGGAGGCAGCTGATCGATGTTTCTCTCTCATTGACGTTTCTAACTCTCTATCCCTCTCCCTTCCTCTCTGTAAAAAATCAATAAAATATATTTTAAAAAAAGGAAAGAAAAGAGATATATATTTTCCTAGATAAGTGCATTTGAACTATAAAAATAACCACATTCCTCTACTAGAGATTCCCAAATAGAACCTTGTGATAGTCCTAGAAAAAAAAAGTTTCACCGAATCTACTGCCACATGCTAACATCAGTTCACTAATGCACCTCTGCTAAGTCTCTCTCCAAATATTACCTAATTAGAGAAGCCATTTCTAGCCTCTTTACATGAAATAATAATTCACTCTTCATTCTTTTTACTACTTACCCTTCTTTATTTTTCTCCATAGCCTCTATCCCATTCAACACACTATTATTTTCTGTTATATTATTATTTTCTGTCTCCTCACCCAAGATAATATAAGCAGAAGACTTCAGTCAGTGGGTCACTCGGACCACAGTTAGACTGTTAGTGCAGAGTTTAGGTAAGGTTGTAAAAAAGGCAAACTGAGGGCCAAAATAGGGTTGGACTTAACTGGCCTTTGGCAGAGACAGATTTGTTGATGTGGCTGTCTCCAGCAAGATGCTAATAAGCACTGAGAACCACATTTTAAAAAAATCTATTTGAATATCTGAGTCTGAACTAGCATTTGCTAAAGTGTGTCCTATGAAATGTTTTCAAAAAAATAAACAATTAAAAAACATATAGGTAGAAAAATAAGATCAGGAACTATTCCTTCAAACCATATCATTTTGTTAAAGATTATATTGTGTATTAACCTACCAAAAACTAAGAGAAATATTGGAGCAAAGAAACTTCCTTACTTGACTGCTTGTTGTTTTCCACACTGCTTTTCATCAAGGACTATTTCTTCCCCCCACATTGCATATATTAACAATGAGTATGAAATAAACATCTAAGGGGAATTAAAAATACAGCAGGTTTAGTCATGTAGAAAAGGAATTAAATGTCTTGAGGAACTTCAGTGAAAAACATTCAACAGTAACTTTGAACTCCTTTTCTTTATAACTACCTAGCACTGTGACCCCACACACTCATGCTAGAAAGATGTGACTCTGCCACTCTGCTCCCCAAGAGATTCAGTTCTCTTACAGACTAATAGATACTTACTGTTGTTGAATGTGAGTTTGAGTTCTGGATGGGGGCCTGGAATACCCAACTATACTCTCATATATATTATTTCTTTTCTCTCCTGTGATTCACTGAAAGAGTAAGGTCACAATCTTCAAACTGAACCCCAGTGTACAATAGAGTCCCTGATGTGATGGTATTTATTTCACTGACATGGAAAACAGATCATTTTGATTCATACTCACTCCAAAACCTGAGAGAAACCCAGGAAATCAAATAACATTTTTCCTCAGTATCGGCCCAAAGGGCATTTTGAAAAATATCAAATTTAAGTGACCTCTCTTTTTCTAGGCCTTGAAATTGAGAAAAGAAAATGTTGGTATCCCAGGAGAGACCTGAGCTTGGGCCAGTAAAGACCTGCTGGGTCCCCTCCCAGACCCTCGCCATCAACCTTGATGAGTCTTTGAAGTCAGAGTCGGGAGGGAAAAGGTGCCATGTTGGAAGCAGCAGTAACATGAGCCCCAGATGTTCTGACAGGTGGTCTCCAGGAAGGCTTCACAATAAGGGCAATTAATATGGATGTGACCTTCATCTTGAAATGAGCCAAAGAGGCCTTTTGATATTTTCCACATTTCAGGCCTGAGACTATTGCACAGCAGTCAAGATCAGGTAGTACAAGTCTATTAGGGCTCCCTGGATACAAATTTACAGAATGAGCTGAGAGGAGAGAACATTTATCATAGAAGGTCCAAACTATTTTAAGTCTTCCCCTCCATCAATGACAAAACTGTATCTTAGAAGCCTTCTCTATGCCCCACTAATCCACAACACACCCTCACCCACACACACATATACATACACCTTTACTTGTCTACAATAAACACACATACATGCACAGATGTCATTTAAACTCTCATAATACAACGAACATAACACATACATAAAATATAAATCCCATTTGGAGTTATATAGCAAACTCAACGTTGTTTCTCACCTAATGGATTTCACATAGGATATTTCTAGCCACTTTTAACTTGAAATATGAATAGAATATTTCAAAGTTTACCTTGACTGTCATCCTCTCCAAAAATCTTCCCTTACCTTACTTCAGAATGACTTAAGTGGCATTCTCTCTAGTTTCCAAAGCATCTTAAAAACATCTATACTTGTTGGAACCCTTATTGTCTTACATCAAAATATGAATAACTATTTTACTGTCTGAAAATTTCTCAGAGGGCAAAACCTAGTCTTGCGTTCCCAAGACTAAGCACAGTGTACAACACACACTATGGGTGGGGGTGGAGCAGGAGGTGGTTGGAGAGGGGAGGAAAGTAGGTTTACAGTTGTTTGTATGGAAAATAATACAATAATCAATAAGTAATAATTTAAGAATAAAGTCTGCATTTCATGTACTCACAATAAGACTATGGTTACCTCACCCTGTATTTCTAATATTACTTATAGAATGCATCTTTCTCTGAGCCTGTATACACAGTTAAATAGCTATCTAATACAGATAAGATTACCTTATATCTAAGGGAAAAAAGGGCAAGTGAAAACATAATGAGGCAATGTACTAATTGTAATTCTGTGTGTATGAGGAGAACCTTCTTAAATCCACATTTCACTGATATTTTTAAACTAGGGGCCCGGTGCACAAAAATTTGTGCACTCGGGGTGGAGGGAGTCCCTCAGCCCGGCCTGTACCCTCTCACAGTCTGGGACCCCTCAGTGGATATCCTATGATGGCCCCAGTCTGCCAGCTGCCTTCTGTGTGTGTGTGTGTGTGTGTGTGTGTGTGGCCACTGGGGACCTGCCCCCAGACGCATCAGAGGCTCGGAGCAGTCCTCCTGTGTGTGTCTACCTGCTGGGGACCTGCCCCAGGCACACCATGGAGGCTTGGAGAAGGCACCCCCTCTATGATGATCTATCAGACTCTTGCCCTCCCATGCATGTTGTTCTCTTTTTTGAGCTGTGACCAGGGCTGGGTGCTGCCTGCCTCCCAAGCTTGCCTACTGCCCATCTTCCTCCAGCCACCAGAAAGCAGGGAAAACCCTGCCTCGGGGTCAGACCAGCCTTTTCCTGCTCCCTGATCCCCGGAAGGGGTCTGGGGAGCCACCAAGCAGGACTCCATCCCCCAAGAGTTTGCTTTCCCGCTCCCCAGTGGCCCCCAAAGGGCCTAGGGAGCCGCCAAGCAGGCCACCAACTCTTTCCCCCTCACCGGTCCCCTGCTGCCTTCCTTTCCCACTTCCCAGTGCCGCCAAGGGGTCTGGGGAGCTGCCAAGCAGGCCGAGACTGCCCTGCTGCCTCTTTCCCACTCCCCAGCCTGCCACCTTGCTTTCTCACTTCCTGGTGCCCTGCAAAAGGCCTGGGAAGCCCACCAAGCAGGCTGCCGACCCCCTGCCGCCTCTTTCCCGCTCCCCGATGCCCCTCCAAGGGCCTGGGAAGTCCACCAAGCAGGCCGCTGACCCTGCCACCTCTTTCCCGCTTCCCGGTGCCCTCCAACCCTGCTGCCTCTTTCCCACTCACGGGTCCTGGGTCCTATGCTGTCCCACCCTGCAGCCGCTCTGTGCACTTGGGAGGTCCCTCAGCCCGGCCTGTGCCCTCTCGCAGTCTGGGACCCCTCGGGGGATATCCACCTGCTGGCGTGCCTGACCAGGCTGGGTGAGGGGCTTTAAGGCTCCCATTGCCCAACATTCCAGCAAGGCCAGCTGGACGCAGGTTTCCTATAATTGATGCTGTTCCTTTAAGGCGAGGCCTTTTACTAATGAAGCCTCCTCTCTGCCTCACCTCAGCTTCTATAATGAAACAATTGTTACACTTAATTGTTACAAATGTGCGTTTTGCTTCAGGCCAAAGGCTAAGGAGCCAGCGAGCAGGTAGTTTCCCTTTCACTCCTGCTGCAACGGACGCTGCTTAAACGTTTACTCAGGTCCGTGAGTGGCAGTCGCCATTTTGGCTGGGCTAATTTGCATACAGCCGTTCTGATTGGCTGTGGGCGTCCCGGAGAAACGGTTAATTTTACTATTCAGCTTTTATTAGTTTAGATAGAGGTGGTCATCTGATCAAATACGCTTAAAAACAGTAATGCAATTTATCATTGTGGGGTACTAAATCATCTCTCTCAAATTTTTATTTCACAGACGTTCTATAATATTTTTTTAAATTTAAATTCTTTATTGTTGAAAGTATTACATTTATCTTCCTTTTCCCCCATTGACCTCTCCCCAGCAACTCCTCCACCCCCACCCATCGCAGCACTTGCCCTTACCACGCCCCCCCTACTGTCTGTATTAATTGGTTATGCTTATATGTATGCATTCAAGCCCTTTAGGTAATCTCTCTTCCCTCCCTCAACCCCCTCCCCCCCCCTCTCCCCCCCTCCCCCGGCCCGGCTGCCTTCCCTCTGAGGTAGGATGATCTATCTGTTCAATGCCTCTATGTCTCTGGATCTAATTTTGTTCATCAGTTTATGTTGTTCAATATATTCCACCAACAAGTGAGATCATGTGGTATTTATTTTTCTATGACTGGCTTATTTTGCTTAGCATAATGCTCTCCAAGTCCATTCAAGCTGTTGTGAATGGTAAGAGTTCTTTCTTTTTTATAGCAGCTTCAAATTCCATTATGTACCACAGTTTTTTAATCCACTCATCTGCTGATGGGCACTTAGGCTATTTCCAAATCTTAGCTTTTGTTAATTGTACAGCTATGAACATAGGGTATATATTATTTCTGATTGGTGTTTCTGATTTCTTGGGATCTATTCCTAGAAGTGGGATAGCTGGATCAAGTGGGAGTGGAAGATAAACAATTCAATCAAAAAATAAGCTAAGGACCTAAGTAGACATTTTTTGAAAGTAGACATTCAGAAGCTCAAGAGACATATGAAAAAATGCTCAAAGTCACTACTCATCCAAGAAATGCAAATCAAAATGACAATGAGTTACCATGTCACACCTGTCAGAATGGCTATGATAAACAAACTGGAGGCCACAAAATTTGTGCATAGGGTGTGTGTGGGGAGTCCCTCAGCCTAGCCTGCAAGCTCAGGAGATGTCTCACTGGTGGTTTATGCTCAATCCCTGGCGTAAACTGGCATTTGGACATCCTTCTCGCAATCTGGGATGGTGCATGCACCAGTGACCATACTTTTCATACAGATGAAAGGCATCTTGCTATTGTATGGGCAGCTACATTTTTTTGACCTGATAATAAAAAGTAGTACATAACATGATTTTTCTGAGGCAGTACTGCCATTTCATCCATCTTATGGATGGAAAAACTGAAGCAGAGAGAAGTTAAGTAACTGGCTTTGTCACACAGTTATAAGTGTTAGAATCAGGGCTGACCACAAAATGTGTAAGTCAGAGTCTATGCATATCATTGCTGCATCATCCTGTTTATTCAGTGTTAGAGTAGCCTTCCCAGGCTTTAATTTTTAAATCTAAGAGACTTTTACCAATATATAGGATAGGTTCCCTAGGCCTGGCCAGAGATCAGGGCCGATCTGTGGGGTGACCAGTTGGTAGGGTAATCAGGGGGCCACCGCTGGCACCCACCGTGGCTGGTGGACTGGGGCCATCTGCTGGCTGTCCCTGCCGCCTTATCGCAGCCGCTGGTCACTTCCCTCTTAGGTAGCAGATGTTCAATGCAGGCACTGTCCCCAACTGGGGGCAGCACCTGCGTTGAGTATCTGCCCCCTGGTGGTCAGTGCACATCATAGTGACCAGTCATCCAACCAGTTGTTCTGCCGTTCAGTATATTTGCATATTAGGGTTTTATTATAATAGGATTAACAAATGACAAATGTCGGAGAAAAGGAAACCTCATATACTGCTGGTGAAAATGCAGACTGATGGAACCATTGTATGGAGTTTCCTCAAAAAATTAAAAATGAACTTCCATTTGACCGAGTAGTTCTATAATCTTAACTAATAAAAGCAAAATATTAAAATTAACCGTTTCTCCGGGACAGGGGTAAGCCACGCCCACTAGCCAATCAGAATGGCTGTATGCAAATTAGCTCAGGCAAGATGGCGGCCGCAGCCCTGGAGGCCAGCACAGTGCCAGCAGCAGGGTGAGCGAGATGTGGGGGTGGGCCGGAGGGAGATGGCATGGTG
>PVJC01037970.1:0-16890 GCA_004026665.1 Murina feae
TGCTTCCTGATTCTAGTTGCTTGAGGCCACCTGCATTCGTTGGCTGGGGGACCTCTTTCAGTAAGGGGCGGAATTGTGGGGTAAGGGAAAAAGGAGAAAGGGGATAAGAGGTACGCGTTTCCCGCTATAAAATAAATGAGACACGGGATACAGTGTACAGCCCAGAGAACATAATCAATAATGTTGTGGTAACTTAGCACAGATGGTTACTACTGTGGTGACCACATTATAAGGTATATAAATGTCGAAGCACTAGCTTGTACACCTGAAGTGAATGCACTATTGTATGTCAACTTTACATTATTAAAAAAAAAAGAAAAGTTAAGCATGTAGTTGAGGATGTAGAGCCCGTAAGTAGAGGAGATGAAATTTTAACCCAAGTTTATTATGTTGAAGGTCATGCTTTTAAACCCTTCTGCCTCTGTAACAGACATTTCTAAAGTAGATGAAAATTATAAATATAAAAGTTAATGAAATGATATTTATAAAAAATACAGAAGTTGAAAGTAGGAAAGAATGGGATGCCAGTTGTCCACAGAGCCTGACTTCAGGTACAATGTTTAAAAGAGAATTAATCACAGGGAAGACGAGACTAAACGTTTACTGACACCTTTTGATGCAGTGGGGAGAAAGCTGCATCTGTAGAGGTACTGACTCAGTGCTTTCCATTTTGAAGCAGCACAAGGTTACAGCCTATCGAGTCATTGAAAAAAATGATACAGAATCCTATTTTGCAAAATATAGGAATAAAACCATGCAATTAAAACCATTACGTTATGTTGTTTTGTGGTTGTTTAGAAAAGATGAAAAGCACTATAAATGTCTTTTCTTTTGTGTCAAAGCCTCGCTTTTTTTTTAAATTCCTAAGCTCACCGTAATTTTTCTATCAGAATTTAGAAGTAATTCCTACTGGAAGAATAAATACTATATATTTTTCCCCATTATCATTGAATCCAATATTAAAAGTTGTACTTTTCATGAGTGGATGATACTATTGCAGTTTCTTGTAAAAAAAAATGTTGAAAGAAGCACAGATTGTGAAAAGAAATGCCAAGATGACACGAGACTGATAATAAAAATAGAGTGGTGGGCTGAGCGGCGTCTAAGGTTCCGCTGGCAGGTGCAGTTATCTCAAACTGCCAGACAAACAAGCTGACTTCCCACCCAGGCTGCACACATATTACTTGTCTTAGAAACTCCACAGTAGTTCTGTATTGATTCAGCATTAGAAAAGGGGAATCACATAATTTGCTATAATGCGGGGGAATCTCTTTTTCTTCTTTCTCTCCCTCACACACACTTCACAGTATAGATGTAGGTTCATGTATCACGTTAAAAATCAGAGGAGGAAACTTGAGCTCAATGAAGACTCAATTTTACTTAAGGGCAAAACCATATGCCCTGGTACCTCATATTTTGGGTCAGAGCATGTAAGGATCAGTGTTTGCCTGGGGGTGGGAGCAGGGAGTGGAGAGATTACAAAAGGACATGAGCTTTTGGAGGATGTATATGTTCACTGTCAGGGATGGTTTCATGGATGCGTATATATGTCCAACATCCACAAATTGTACATGGTAAGTATTTGCAGTTCACTGTCAATGTCACTTTAAGAAAGCTTAAAAAACCCCACATAAGAACTATTGCAGATAAACTGACTGTATTACCGAGTGTAACCTAATCTGCCTTTGTGTATATAAGACACGGTTCTTATATCCACAGCTCCTGCCTGTCTTTTCAATAGCATTATAATTCGTTCTTTATATGGATGAGTGGGCATTATGAAGTCTTAAACCTCTAGCACGTGGCTAAGTGAAGTACATCAGGAGTAATCTTATGTGTATAGAGTCTGATAACACTAACAGTAATTCAAAAATTCTCAAGTGCTTTTCCATATGCGAATTCATTTAGCACCTTCACAACATTGCTGCCGGAAAGTTTATCATATCCACTTCTCAGGTAAAGCAACAGGAAGTCATAGTCCTACTGCTTGGTATACACATAGTTTGACCCATAATTATGTCCACACAGATGAGTTCCCTCTCTTCGTATCCTCAACCCAACATTGAGTTCTGGTCTAGTCAATAAAGATTTTTATTCATATTATGGCCTTTTTTGTATCTGTGTCCTCAAATAACTATTTTCCGCAATCTTTCATCATAGCTGAATGCTGACAGCCAGTGAACTAATGGATCAAATTCTGTTACCCCGCTGGAATAGCTTGCTATTGTAATAGGATGCTATAACAGGGCTCTTGCTGCCTTTTCATGTTCAGTAAAAGTGACTTTTGGCAGGTAAACTTGGGAATCCAGGAGAGCACACTTAGCTCCAATAATTTTAGCAGATTTGAGCTGCCTCTTTCCCTTGCTTTGATCTGCTTCCTTTTGTAGCTGCAAATGGGCATCTGCACTTGAAGACTATAGCATCTCTCTGCCTATAATCCCCCATTAGGTCATGATTCCACAAAGTGGACACTTTTTTTGCTTGCTCCTTAACTAGTCTTAAGCTCATGCCTCCTAAGCCATGTACCTTCCTTTTGAAAACTTTTTTCATTTTGAAATAATTTTAGACTTACACAAGAGTTGCAACCATAAAACAGAGTCCCCAAATACGCTGGACTCAGCTCCCCCTAATGTTAATATCACACACAATAGCCAGATTAAGAAATTAATATCATTACAATATTGACCAATTTAAAAATATTTTAAACTAAATTATCGTCATTATTTTTGCTCAGAGTTTACAGGCTTTCCCAACCTGTTCCAGAATCCATTCCATTGCATTTATGATTTCTTGATCTCCTCCAACCTGTGAGATTCTCCATATATTGTTGTCTTTCGTGGCCTTGACACTTTTAGTGACTGCTGGTTATGGAGTTTTGGGGAGAATAGCATAGAGGTAGTATGCACTGTTCTTTGTATCATATCAGCGCATTCACTGTATCAGCCTGAATTACCATTTAGCATTGCCAACCTTGCTCACTTGGGTAAGGTGGGTTCTGCCATTAATATATTCATTGTAAAGCTGCTCTTTTCCTCTTTCCATACTCCCCGAGGTCTGCAAACGTTTTCTGCCCAAAAGAACCCCAAATAGTAAATATTTCAGGCTTTGTGAGCCATGTTGTCTCTGTTAAAATGCCTGAACTCTGCTATGTAGCAAGAAAGTAGAGATAGACAGTTCATAAACCTGTTCCAATGTGTGTTCCAGTAAAAGTAGCCGATTGCTGCTCTTTATATTAGAAGATGGTAACTCAGGTAAGCCACACTATTGGGAGGGGAATTCATACCTCCTGGAGGGAGGAATATCAACGAATTTGTGGACATAGTGAAATCCATCACTATAATTAAATATTTTGGGGGAGATACTCTGAGGCTATATAAATATCCTCTTCTTGTTAAGTTTCTCCCACTAATTTGAGCACTCAGCAGTGGATCTTGCCTGAAGCAATTATTGCATTTTAATGATTTTCTATTTTCCTCATTTTCTTCCACATTTATGAATTGGATTTTTTTGGTCAGGAAAAGTTGTCCCTTCTTTTCTATCTGCTTATTATTTCAGTCATTCATTTCTTAACATTAATGTAGCATGTTGGATGTTTATTTTATTCCTCAATAAATAATTCAATATTTATTTATTTATTTTGCTTACTTGGTTATAACTTTTGCCATTTGTGGCGCCTCTAGGTCAGCTCCTGTGTCCCTTTGATTTGTGCTTATCCATTTGTGTTTTGAGCACTTCCTCAGTTTCTGAGACTGTAAATTCTCCAAGGGCATCTTGTCTTTTTTCTTTTCTTTTCTTTTCTTTTCTTTTCTTTTCTTTTCTTTTCTTTTCTTTTCTTTCTTTTCTTTTCTTTTCTTTTTACCTTATTCAATGATTTTTTAAAAAATTTGTTTTATTGCTTAAAGTATTACAAAGAGTGTTAAATATATCTCCTTTTTGTTTTCCCCCTTGACCTTACCCCAGCCTCCCTCCCCCGCCAGTGTCTTGTGTCCATTGGTTATGCTTATATGCGTGCATACAAATCCCTCAGTTGATCTCTTAATCACCCCACCCCCAACCCTTCCTGGCCTTTCCACTATAGTTTGATAGTCTGTTCGATGCTGCTCTGCCTCTGTATCTATTTTTGTTTATCAGTTTATAATGGTCTTTATTATCCATAAATGAGTGAGATCATGTGGTATTTTTCTTTCATTGACCACCTTATTTCACTTAGCATAATGCTCTCCAGTTCCATCCATGCTGTTGCAAATTGTAAGAATTCCTCCTTTTTTTTACAGCAGCGTAGTATTCCATTGTGTAGATGTACCACTGTTTTCTAATCCATTCATCTGCTAATGGACACTTAGGCTGTTTCCAAATCTTAGCTATGGTAAGTTGTGCTGCTATGAGCATAGGGGTGCATATATCCTTTCTGGTTGGTGTTTCTGGTTTCTTGGGATATATTCCTAGAAGTGGGATCACAGGTCAAATGGGAGTTCCATTTTTAACTTTTTGAGGAAACTCCATACTCTTCTCCACAGTGGTTGCACCAGTCTGCATTCCCACCAACAATGAACGAGGGTTTCTTTTTCTTAGTATCCTCTTCAGCACTTGTCCTTTGTTGATTTGTTGATGATAGCCATTCTGACAGGTGTGAGGTGGTACCTCATTGTTGTTTAGATTTGCATCTCTTGGATGAGTAGTGACTTTGAGCATGTTTTCATATGTCCCTTGGCTTTCTGAATGTCCTCTTTTGAAAAGTGTCTATTTAGGTCCTTAGTCCATTTTTTGATTGGGTTGTTTATCTTCCTTTTGTTAAGTTGTATGAGTTCCCTATAAATGTTGGAGATTAAACTCTTATCTTGCTCCAGAGCTATTCAACCATTCCTCTTTTTATGAAGACTGACATTTAAAAACTATTACCTGAAGCAGCTGGTGTGGCTCAGTGGTTGAGTGTCAACCTATAAATCAGGAGGTCATGGTTTAATTCTCGGTGGGGGCACATGCCAGGGTTGGGTGCTCAGTTGTCAGTGAGGGGAGTGTGGGAGGTGGCCGATAGGTGATTTGCTCTCATCATTGAGGTTTCTGATTTTCTCTCTCCCTCTCCCTGCCTCTCTGAAATCAATAAAAATATATTAAAAATATATATGTATATATAAACACCAATACCTGAAGCCAGGTGTGCTCATTGCTACTGGAGTGTCACTGTTTCTGAGTCTTTTCAGTGGATAAAACAAAGAAATGTTATAAGTTTGCTAACCCATGTATAGGCCAATATCTATATTTATTTCTATTTATATATGTCCATCTGTTTATTAAAATAAACATGAATTCATATTAATTCATACAGCTTCAATCCAGCAGCACCATTTTATTCTAGCATTTTTTTCTTATTTGTAACTTTCTCCAACAGTGAGAAAAATAGCTCTCATTTATCAACAATATGAAGTTGTTTCAGAATTTTTAACGTGTACTTCTGTAAGAAATAATAGGGAGCACAATGGTTGTTTGCAGTTCTTTTTGTTCTCAGACACACACTATCAAGTCAAAACACTATTTTTAAAGTAACTTAGGACATTTTATTCTTTACCCCTTCAGTGCGGTTATATAATACAAGCAATTATAGTCATCTGCCAGAGCATTCTCACTAGTGTTCCCTTGACATCCTAATGAACTATATTTTAAAAATTGGTGGAGAGTGAAATCCACTATTTGTGATGTATAGTTCTGTAGATTTCATAGAGTCACGTAGCCACCATTCCAGCACCGCACATAACTGATCCGTCACCTTTAGAAAGCCCTCCGTGGTCCCTTTCCCACATCTCCAACCCTTGGCAACCACCACTCTCTTTTCCGTTCATATAGTTTTGCATTTTCTGGAATGTCACATAAACAGAGTCATACTCTATGTAAGCATTTTTCATCTGGTTTATTTTACTTTGCAAAGCACATTAAAACTCACCCATATATTTGTGCAATCCTAGTTGTTTCATTTTATTTTTGAATAGTATTACATTGTGGAAACATACTAAAATGTATTTATTTGTTTACCTGTTGAAGGACGTGTAGGTTGTTTCCAGTTTTTAGTGATTATGAATAACGTAGCTGTAAACATTTGCGTACAATGTTTACATGCACATCAGTTTTTAATTCTCTTGGGTGAATACTTAGGGACGGGGTTGCTGAGTTGTATGAGGAAGTGTAAAACTACTAGCCAGCTTGGCATGAGGATGGGGAGTAGACAGAATTGTAACAAAGATGAACAGGGGAAAAACTTACTGTGGTTTCCGGCATGAAGCAAGCCTGAAATTGGTGAGGAGAGAAAACATTAACTCAAGATCAGATTTTCAATTACTCTCTTGGGCTGGACATAACTGAATTGAGAATGCTTTTGTGGCTCTTTAGATTGAATGAGCAGAGAACGCATGGGGCATATCAAGCTTTTACCCTAGGGGTGAATAGATTTTAGAGGCACAGAGGGAAATACAAAACATGTACTTAAAATCATTATAAATAATGCCTTTCAGCATGTTCCTTGTATTTTTCAAGATCATCCAACAACCAGATTATGTCCACTTTTTGGTGATTAATTTACTATTCAGTCATCATATAGGAAAAAACGGAGTCAATGTCTCATTATGTCACTATTATGAAACAATAGCCATGATTTTAGGTGAGGCAATGCTAAAATTAGTTCTGAGACAGAAGTTATATTAAACTTTATTTTGAAATCAGTTAAGTGACCACTAATTTTTCAGGTCCTACAAGTAAAAAATTTACAGGAGAACCACTAGCTTATGTTTATCGAGTGAACAAATAAATGAAAACATTATATGAAAGTGGTGCTCAGTAAACACTAGTAGTATTTTATATATATACTAGGGGCCCGGTGCATGAAATTCATGCACTGAGTGGGGGGAGGGGTCCTCAGCCCAGCCTGCCCCCTCTCACATACTGGGAGCCCTCAGGGAGTGTCCTACTGACGGGTTAGACCCGTTCCCTGCTCCCCTTTGTGAGAGGCAACCAGGCTAATCAGGGGAAGCCACCAGCCCCATCACCCCATTGCTGCAGCCACTGCCAGTCACTGCAGCCACCAAGGTGTTTTCATCAACACGGACTCCAGTCCCTTCACCATGAAGAAATGACAACTTTCTTTAGGCATTTTCAAGATGTGTCTTTCATAGTATATGACATTTTTTTCTTTTCTTTTTTTTTTTTTATCCTCACCTGAGGATATGTTTCCATTTGATTTTTAGAGAATGTGGAAGAGAAGGGAAAACAGAGAGAAACAACAAAGTGAGAGGAACACTTTAATTGGTTGCCTCCTGCATATGCCCTGACCTGGACCCTGGCCAGGGAGAAGCCTGCAATCTAGGTACATGCCCTTGGTCAGAATTGAACCCAGACCCTGCAGTCAGCAGGCTGAGGCATTATGCACTGAACCAAACCAGCTAGGGCAGGATATGACATTTCTTAGCCCTCCAACAGTAGACTTTCATTTTCTTTCCCTCCAGGAGTGTGGTGGAAAAACCCCAGATCACCTTTTTGGATTCTTATTACCCAAGTTACTAAGAATATTACCAGTGGCATACAGGGAGCTTAGCCAATGAGCAGTAAGAAAAGGTGTTTCCTCTGTAGTTCACTCTGATCACTGGCTCCACCCCTACCCCTCCTAGCTCCACCCCTGCCCAAGCCTGTAACCTCTGGCTGAGGATGCAGGACTGGGCAGGGGACCCCCAGACCCCTGCGATTGCTGGCTTCACAAAGCCCAGGCCTCTGCGATCACTGGCTCTGATTCTGCCCCCTGCCATCACCGGCTCTGTCCTTGCTCCACTGGCAGCCTCTGGCCAAGGCTACAGGCCTTGGCAGAGGACCCCCATACCCCTGCATTGCTGGTTCTGCTCCTGAACAGACCCCTGTGATTGCAGGCTCTGCCTCTGCTCCTCTGATCACCGGCTCTGCCCCTGCCCAGGCCCTAAGATTGCTGGCTCCATCCCTGCCCCACTGCAGCCTCTGGCCAAGGTTACAGGCCTGGGCAGGGGACCCCCAGACCCTTGCTTCGCCAGCTCCACCAGTGCCCAGACCCCTGCGATCGCAGGCTCCTCTCTTGTCCCTCTGATTGTTGGCTCTGCGGAGCCCAGGCCCCTGCAATCTCCAGCCTTGCCCCTGCCCAAGCATGAGGCCTCTGGCCCAGGCCTTATGCCTAGGTAGTGCATGCTCATATCCCTTCAATCACCGGCTCCACTCTTGAGGTCTCTGGCAAAGGCCTCTGGCCTGGGAAGGGAACCCTCAGCCCTCTCTGATCGCCTGTTCTTCCCCTTGGGCCCCCCCATCTCCTCTGCTACCTGCCTGGCTAACAGGCCTGACCACTTCAGTGGCAGGGCTGAGCTGGACTGGGCACTGCCATCTTGTGGCTATGGGGGTGGCCATCTTTGTGATGGAGTGACACCTAATTTGCATATTACTCTTTTATTAGATAGGATATATACTATATATATATATATATATATATAAAGTATATATATATAAAGTACTTACAGTAATAGCATCCTATGCTATTTCCTTATGTATTACTTATTAATTAATTAAGTTAATTAATTAATTTTTAAAAATATATTTTATTGAATTTTTTACAGAGAGGAAGGGAGAGGGATAGAGAGTTAGAAATATTGATGAGAGAGAAACATCGATCAGCCACCTCCTGCACACTCCCCACTGGGGATGTGCCCACAACCAAGGTACATGCCCTTGACTGGAATCGAACTTAGGGCCCTCTAGTCCACAGGCCAACACTCTATCCACTGAGCCAAACCAGTTAGGGCTGTATTATTTATTTTGACAAAAAAGTGTCCAGTCTAGCAGTATATCCTATTTAAAACATGATATGTTAATCATCAGTAATTGGCAATTGCCAACAGTTAAGAGTGTGGACTTTGGATAGAGAGATTTGAGTTTTGATTTCTGGGTTCACTCCTCACAGAGAGCATTGGGGTACATAACTTCTCTGAGCTTCCTTTTCTGCTTTACAATGTAAGAATTCAATAATACTGTGGTTATTCAGAGAATTAAAGATGATGACATAAATAATGTGGCAAGCCCTCTATAAATGCTACTTAGCTCTTACAGCTCTTGTTATATGACTAGGTCGACCCGTATTATTCCTATCCTTTTTTAGTGGATTAGGCATGTGAGTGAAAGATCATTTCTCCAAGGAATTCTCATTTTGACTAAATGGGTTCAGGACTCTTGTTTGCAATCTACGTTCTTGTTATTTGAATGAGGTCCCATGCATTGCACCGATCATATGGAGAGACACAGGGATGCTGAGCATATTGATTCTTTAGTAATTACAAATTTTGACTAGAATGGTCTGTTCCATATGATAGAAAAGATCTTTTTGAAGAAAATGCTTTATTGAAACATTTCCTTACGCAGATCTGGTTTCCTTGTGAAGAAAACATTCGCCCATATGTAAATAACCTAGAAAAGAACATCTGTGAGTAGAGAAATCCTCCTTAAAAGACATTTCTTCATAGAGCTTAAAGTTAAATGTTTAATCAGGATAAATTAATAACATTTGAATTTAAAAAAATCATGTATTGTTATAGGAATAATAAGTCATCCAAACAGCAATCATTCCATAAAATTAGGATTTAAGAGAGCAAAAACTTATTTTGAAAGGCATAAAGATTTACTTTGCTATAATATGATAGAGTGAATACATACATAATGAACTAGTCAATTCGAAGCACATATTTCAATGAATATTAAATAATCTTTCAAGAAATATCAAATCATCTTTCCTAAATACTTAGTAGTCAATAAGATTTTAAAAAGCAAAAGCTCCACATTTGAATTAGCATTTCTATTCATCTGCTTTATAACTGATTTCTCATTTTTTTTGGAAAAAAATATTTCCATACATATTTCCAAGTCTAAAGTTTCTTGTGAGATTTAAAAACTTACTTTTTTAAAGATCCCAAATAAAGCCTTAGTGCAGAAACATATTCTAAATTTACTGTAAGCCCTTGATAGTTTTTTTTCCATGTGTAATTTTGACTCAGTAAGTAAAGAATACAGTTTGATTTTGATAGTAAAGAGAAAAGGAACAGCCCGACCAGTGTGGCTCATAGTGTTTGAGTGTTGACCTATGGATCCAGGAGGTCAAGGTTCAATCCCTGGTCAGGGCACATGCCTGGGTTGCAGGCTTGATCCCTAGGAGGGGATATACAGGAGGCAGTCTATCAGTGATTCATCATTGATATTTCTATCTCTTTCTCCTTCTTCCTTCCACTCTGAAGTAAATTAAAATATATATATATATATATATATATTAAAAATGAGAAAAGGAAAATGATTATTTTTAAATTGGAGTTAGAAAATAAAAGCATTTTCCAGTTTATCCACATTATTTTTGAATCCATTTTTAAGAAGTTTGCATTGTTAAAACAGAAAGATAGTAAATTTAAATGTCTCTTTAGATTGACTTTTTAAATTAATTTTGGGATCACTATACTAAACTATTACCAAATTCCTATCTGATGTTAAAAATAACACTTTTATAAATTATATTGGCTAGATAAAACCATTTGAGTTAATGAACTAAACATTTGAAACATCTGCAAATGAGAAATTGCCCAATTAAAGCTTGTTCATGTTGATCATTGGAAATGAAGGGAGAATTAGAGTTTCATTTTGTGATTCCATGTGTTTATTTGGCTAAGTGAAGAAATGAAACATCACATTTTCAGTACCATTTATGTAAATTTGCCTTTAGATAATTACAATAAATAAAACTTCATTGTGTTTGTATTATGTCCAACTGATTGCAGTACTGTCTTCAGAAATTATATAATCTTCCCACTTATCGCTCACTTTCTAAGAACTTGTACTACACCAAAAACAAAACATCCAACATCAACAGTCTTTCCTGGGGCCTTTTTACAGACTGTTACTTACCACACTTCCTCTGCACGTGTTTATTCAGTTAATACTCACTACATTGTATATGGACGATCTTCGTGTGTAGTGTCTGCCATATGCTGCATTTTCATTCGGTTTCATAGGTAAGTCCCAGGGATGAAGTTGGATCAGGGAAAAGTGCCAGAGGAGGGGACAGGCATTTTGCAAGAAACAGAACACTAAGTAAGGAAGTCCAAGTCTGTGTCGATAGCTCAGAGCGAGAACTGTATAATGAACCTAAAAGGTTAGAGGCTGACTGGACACATGCAGAATGCAATTAGAGAGAACCGTGCTGTGTGGGGGCAGAGGGCCCAGGCTCACATCAGGTGCGAGCCTTCTCCCAACAGCTCTTTTCTGTTTGTTAGAAACGATTCATTTCCTAAGTAGTCAGCTGCCCCTTAAAATTAAGAACAAGTAACAATATTGCTAAGTAATTTGCCGTGGGTCACCTACTCTCTGCCCCATTGGATCACTATTAGAGGTACGCTGTGCCCCTTGGGATCTCCTCCTTCGCATCCAGCATGGAGGGGGAGATTATCTGCATTTCCACTATCCAAAGGCAACCACTACACTCATTTTGGTAAATGTTACTTCAGATACTATTTCTTGTGTATGATTATACACACCAAATTGTTCTCTCCATCCCCAAACCTAGGAGATATTTAGCAACTGTCTGAAGAAATGTTTGCTTGTCACAGCTGGGGGTTGCTACTGACTTCTAGTGGGTAGAAGACAGGGATTTTTAAATGTCCGATAGTACACAGGACAATCCTTTCCCCCATACCTCAGCAAACACTTACACAGTCCAAAATGTTAATAGTGCCGAAGTGGAGAAACTGATGTGAATATATGGGCATATGTGTATTATCATTATGCATGAATGGGTTTATAGTGTAAGTGCTTTTGCAGATCTCATTTTAATTATTTTTATTTTTCAGTAAAAAGCATAAATAATAAAAAACACCCATTTTAAAGTTTCAGCTTATTAACTTTGACAATTGGATACATCCATGTAACCACCACCAAAAGTAACATGAGGAACATTTTTATCACTTGAAAAAAATCTCTGTGTGTTGTTTCAGTCAACATTCAAGCTCTCTCTACACACCGATGTTCCACTTCTGACCTCAATCTTCATATTATTGAAAGTCTTATAAATGTGATCATAGTTTGTGTGTGTGTATGTGTATGTGTAGTCCTTCAGTAAATAAAAGCATTTCATTAATGGTTCTGAAATATATCCACATTCTTGAGCCAATTCTTGAGTAGTTAATTCCTTCATGTGTTTTTTTCCTTAATCCTCACCGAAGGATATGTTTCCATTGACTTTTATTTTTTTAAATATATATTTTATTGATTTTTTACAGAGTGAAAGGGAGAGGGATAGAGAGTTAGAAACATTGATGAGAGAGAAACATCGATCAGCTGCCTCCTGCACACCTCCTACTAGGGATGTGCCCGCAACTAAGGTACATGCCCTTGACTAGAATCAAACCTGGGACCTTTCAGTCCGCAGACCGATGCTCTATCCACTGAGCCAAACTGGTTAGGGCTCCATAGACTTTTAGAGAGAGTGGAAGGGAGGGAAGAGACAGAGAGAGAATCATCGAGGTGAGAGATATTGATTGGTTACCTCGTGCACATGCCCCAACCAGGGCTGTGGATTGAGCTTGCAACCAAGGTACATGCCCTTGACTGGAATCAAACCCAGGACTCTTCAGTTTGTGGGCTGATGCTCTATCCACTAGGGCCCATTCCTTCTTTGTCATTGGATATTATTTTGTTGTATGGAAATAACACAATTTATTGGTTTTGTTGTTGTTGATGGGCATTAAGGCAGTGTCACACCAAGCCTTAGAACTACTAGAAAGTAAAACTCTAGGGAAAATATTGGCAAATATTATAAATTAAAATGCCTTGGCATAAAATAATATTATAACTTTGATTGTAACTGCACATAATGGACTATGATATCTATGTGAAACAAATCAGATTGTGCAAATATCCTAAACATTACAAAAATAAAACAACTTTTGGAAATAAAACTATGCTCTCATAAAATATTTTGGGAAGGAAGTAGCAGATAGCAGTAAACAAGGAAGTTAGGAATGGTGAGACAGTCTGCTTAGCCACACATTTGGAGTATTACAAAAATTGCTTTGATGGGGTCTGAGCATCGTTCCTCCTGATGAAGTATTAAAAGCTAAGTAAAATCAGAGATCCACACAAATTTTGAAACACCATTAAATCAGATGGCAATTTGGGGAGGAAATTCTGTCTTTACTACTGTTGCCCATACATTTGTTGAGCCATCTAATAAAACTAAATTGTTTCAGTGGTGAAAACAGGAAAATGAGCTCAGATTATTTGCTTTGAAAAGTATTTACTTAGAACTAGCCATGCTTAAAAGTGGCTCAGGCTTTTAGATGTCACTTCTGGAGCAAATATTTGATCTAATATAGAGTTAAATGCATTAACAAAAATGGGAACTACTAGGGAACTCTAATGAGGTGGTTCCAAGGGCAAGCTCTTCAGTCTGGCCATCTGGGTTTGAATTTAAAATCCACCACTGATCAGCCCTGGGGCTTAGGGTATTTTGCCTTACCTCTCAGTGCATCAATTTTCTCAAGAGTGAAGTGGAAATTAGACATAGATTTGGTGAGTTTTAAATGATAAAATGCTACAAAGTACTTAAACAATGCCCAGCATCTAGGCACCACTGAAAAATATTCATTTTAATTAAAATACAACAGAATTTTGATAGGAAAAAATGTTTAGTTTATAAAAGGGGCTGTATGTGTTTCAAGTTGGGAATAGGAAGATCGAGGCCAGCATCAGTATGTGGTTATTGAACTATAATTAACTTTCCCAAACCTTCAAAGTTTTTAAGTGCCAGTGATAAGAGTCAAACCAAGCTTGGTCTGGCCGGCGTCCGTGGGCAATACACTGCCTGAGGCTGGCTTCCTGGGCTCCTGTGCTGTCTGTATACACCCCCACCACTCCATCCCTACGGCCCTCAACTTGGCTAATAAAACTGAGAAGGAAACCCTTCCTCAATCAGCCTAGAAATTTCAGATATAGAGATTTAAATACATAACAAATGATATTTTATAATAGCAATATTATAGAAGCTTGCTTTTTTCTCTCCCTTTTCTGACCACTATTTTTCTGTCACCTTTATTCTGTGGTAGTATAATAATTTCTTTTCTTTCTTAGACTATGAATACCTTAAAGGCAGGATCTGCCATTTGTTTATCTTTGTGTCCAGGGCTTCTATCATAATGAAAGATAAAGATAATTTGGAAAAAATAATATCCTGAGATTGATATGAAGCTTGAAATGTGGACCAACTTGAATTACAGATCTATCTATCTATTATCTATCTATCTATCTATCTATCTATCTATCTATCTATCTATCATCTATCTATCATCTATCTATCTATCTATCTATCTATCTATCTATCTATCTATCTATCTATCATCTTGTGTATCTGTCCATCATTTATCATCTGCCTATCTACCAATTATTTATCTATTCATCCATCCATCCATCCATCCATCCATCCATCCATCCATCCATCTACCTATTTACCTACAAATCTGAAATGGTCTGCCTCTTTTTTTGGTCTCTTATTGCCCTCAATGTACAGGGACAGTTTCAGATTTCACCCTGGAAGCTCCCAAGGTTTTGAACCAACACCTGTTAAATGTTGCTACTATAAAAAAAAAACAAAACACATTAATTCAGAACTAAATATGGAACATTTCCGAACTTACGTATCTAAAACCTATATTGAGCAAATAAAAATAGTATTCCAAATATATTTTTAACTGGGCAGAAAAAAACCAACAGCCAGTATTTTTACTTACCATGCTTTCAAGACAGTTTGAGAGAGGAGTGTATGACAATTACAGAAGCAAGTGCAGAGGGAGCCTGAGGAAGACCAGACACTCCCTGTAGGTTGGTCTTGTTTGTAGCTCACCTCTACTCTGTATCTGCTGCAGAAGAACTCTGGCAGCGTGTGAGCACATGTCCTGCACTTGGGACTCAATATGGGGATTTGGAAAGTAGTGAAAGAGAAGCTCATTTGTTGTAAACTGGTCCCTTAGCTCCACAGAACAAACGATAAAAAGTGGAAATTGGTTTAAAGTCACACACGTATTCCAAATCCAGGAAGGGGTAAGAAGTGAGTGTTTTAGAAAGTAAACAGACACATCTGTAGAATGCTCTAGCTTTTGGTATAATGGATAACTAGTTGAATTTACTATAAGAATGTAGCCACTGAGGACATAGTATCTGATCACATCAATGAGTAAAAATTTCTATGAAGGAGACAATCAGGAAACAGAAGAAATAAAGGAAGTGAAACCATTGTGCATATGTGGGTATTTGTGTTATGATCAGTTGCATTTGTTAACATTCCACTGTCTGATGAGGTGACTTTGAGTTCTTTGAATTCTGTTTTTTCATAAACCTTTTAAAAATGCTAAGCAAATCATTCTCTTCCTATTAGAAATGAACAAGAAATTATTTTTACCTGGAAAAATTAATTGTTAAAATGTCCAGTTCTATCATGGGGCCCAACAATGCAATTGGAAGAAAAATCAGTTCCATCTCGAGCATCAATCTATGAACCAAGAGGTCACAGTTCAATTCCTGGTCAGGGCACACTGCCTGGGTTGCAGGCTTATTCCCCAGTAGGGGGCGTGCAGGAAGCAGCTGATCAATGATTCTCTCTCATCATAGATCTCTCTCTCTCTCTCTCTCTCTCTCTCTCTCTCTCTCTCTCTCTCTCCCTCCCTTCCTCCCTCCCTCCCTCCCTCTCTGAAATCAATAAAAATACATTTAAAAAATATGAAAATTCATAAAATGGCTGCTGGAAGCTATTATTACTCCTGTTAGGGGTAATCTTATTTCCTCTGTTAGGAAAAAAAAAAAAAAAGAGCCACAATAAGTTATGCCTCCTGAAATATTTAAAATACAGATTTTCACTTTTGTTCTTTAAATCCCTACACTTCTTTATAGTCACTGGACAAAAACTGATTAAAGTATTAAAATGAGATGTTACTGATTTCTGAGCTTATTAGGCAGAAGATCTTATTTCAGAGGAAAGGGTGAACTTTCAACACATAAATTTAATGAAAATGATTCTTTTGGTCAAATTTCTCCATCATTAACAATATGCACAGAGAGTATAAAATTTCACTGGATGTTTAAAACTGCCTAAATATGGTTAGTTGTTGTTGTTTTTTTCCTTGATGTATTTAGTTTTTTTTTAAAATCTCTTACGAATATAAAAAGGAATCACTTAAGTTAATTTTCATAAACATGTGGCTTCCCTGTGCCTTTGTGGAAATAGGCTGGGTCTCTAACTTTGATAAATTTGATCTAAGTATTCTCCCTTATTGTTTCACTCAGATTGCATGGGTTTTTAGAATCCAGGTAGCAGATGCTCGGTCCTGCCTTCTGCATATCATAACTCACAATAGGTATCTGAGATGTAGTTTTTTATGACAGGGACTTTTGCACAAATCTCTTGTACACTGAATACTGAACAGCGTTACCATTATTTTGACGAATTTTCTAAGGTATTTGACGCTAGTTTTGACAAATGGTCACAATGAAGCTGATTCAGATGGATGACAGGCAGCTGTAGTACAGTTCTACCAATTGATTTTTAGTCATGGAGTGATTCAAAGAGGCTAAGGAAAGCCTTAATCTGATGTGACAGCAGGAGATCCATTTGCACTGTGAACTGTAGGTGATTGTTAATGGGCTGGGAATGCTAGCAGAGGTTAGCTTCGCTGGGACAAATTGAATGATTACCACTGTCTACTCCCTACATAATAAAACAGGTATCTGCAAGAGAGAGCGAGAGAGTATTCATATATATATATATATATATATATATATATATATATATATATGCCTATGTGTGCATGTGTGTGC
>PVJC01037971.1:0-16967 GCA_004026665.1 Murina feae
GAGGGGGAGCAGCAGAGTGGGTGAATTTAAAAAGAATGAACCACAACACAATACCGAAAGGATTTCTTCTAGGACATTTGGTTTCACTGTGGCTTCTTCTCCTCCTGGGACACTTTCCACTGTAATCTCTGTGCTGCTTTCTCCCCGGCTCCCGTCCCCCACCCGCAAGGGGCACAAACCAGCTTCATAATTGGACAGGAAATACCTGGTCCTCCAGTAGGAATGGGCATTTATATACCAGCAGGTACTTAACACTTTAGCCCAACAGAAGGTCCTTCTTAAAAGAAGCCTAACTTTCTCTCATTTAGCGCCGAATACCTAAAAGCAAAATGGAATACACTTACGTTCACACTTTTTTGAAGTTAAAATGTAAGTGGACTTTGAAGAAAAGGTTAGACTGAGGTTGGTGAGGTGCACCTTGTGGTTCTACCTTCTGTGTCCTATGAAGTTCTGTCCCCCAAAACCATCTTTTCTTCCGCTCCCTGCCCCACTGCCCCAGGATTCCTAGGGGCCCCTAGCACTCAGGGACTGTGGCCTCATTTCCAGAGAGAAAAAGAGCCCCTTGGAGGTCTTATTTATTGCACACTCAGGGTCAGGCATTCTAAGTGCACCGAGAAGGTACTGCAGATTTATAAACACTTGGGAGGATAATGCTTAACACAAGAGAATAAATTCAAGTAGCATAAGTGACTAATGCTAAAAAGCGGAATCTACCAAGACCCACAAAGATAATGTTGAGCACCTGTGTTTTTTACTGGGCCTGGTGGGAGCTTGTTTTTGTAGTTTGCTTTGGATGTTTATTTCCCTGTACCTCTCACAGTAATAGCTATTTCCTTCAAAAGAGCCCAGAAGCAGACTACCCCTGCCATATAACATATGAATATGTAAAGACTCACCATATGGAGTTTTGTCAAGAACCCCAATGCCTCCATCTGAATTTTAAGACAGTACCTGAACCCAGGAACTGTCAGTCAATTGGTTTTTAAATAAGATGATGGTTGTTTAGAATGGCAAAATGGATCATATTGGAACACCAATGGTCTTTTTTTATATTTGCTAAAGAAAGGTTACTCTCAATAGGATGACATCTTTAAAATATATTTTGCATAGAAGCATCTTTGGATTTTCCCTATCACAAGTAGCACCAAATCAATCATTTGAATTCTAGAATATGAGGAGATCCACTAAATGATAGTCATGCTGTTTGGTTCCAAAATAAAAATCCATATTTTAACTCAATTAAATTGTATTTTAATATTTTATTAGAAGCCTCAATGTCCAATCATAATGGCCAACTTGTATAAATAATAACATCATCAGCTGAACTTTTGGTAAGACTTTTATAATTAAGTTATGCAGATTATTTAACATAGAAAAATATTTGTATGTTAAAAAAACAAAAATTACATATTCTGTGATTACTGCTATGTGGTTAAAAAAAAACAGTAAGAAAATAGATCAAAATGGTAATGGTCAATGCATTCAGATCATAGAATTATGGATTCTACGTGTAGATTTTCTTCCAGATTTTAAAAATTATGATGAAAACAGTCATGGGATGTAAAGTACAACACAGGGAATATAGCCAGCAATATTGTAATGACTATATGTGGTGTCAGATGGGTACTAGAATTATTGGGATGATCACTTTGTGAATTATATAAATGTCTATTCACTATGTTATATACCTGAAACTAACGTAATATTGTATGTCAAGTGTCATTGAAAAACAAAAAATTATTTTTTAAAAAAAGATGTTTCCCTTTATAATGAAAAATATGTATTTAAAACCAACTATATTATTTGGCTGGCATGTTAATATTCACAACCATGTGGTACTGGCCTAAAAAGCTTTCCAGAAGAAATTAAAATATATTTAATTGTTCTGAAAAAGATTTCGATTAACATTTCAAATTCTACACTTAGGCATTTTTTTAAACTTCTACACCGGAGACTAGAAAGACAAATTAGGTGAGGGACTGAGAATACTTCAAGAAACTGTGTCATCAAATCTTCAGGACCTTATGTCACTAAATAAAAAATAACAGAAGCTGCACAAGACCACAAGAAACCGTTGGCACAACAAGCAGCATCACTCCAAAGCCCTGGAGAGACTGTGTCCTCCCTCTCCTTGAAATTCTCCCAGGAAGAGGACGACATAGCCACCTCTAGCAATCCTTGAGAAAATGCTCAAAACTTCTTTCATGAAAAAAAAACAAACTTCTCCTTACCAAAGTCCAACAAGTTGTAGATGAAAAGGGTTATGGACTCTCATATGCCTTAGTTCAAATCCAAACTCCAGTTCCTCCATCTCTAAAATGAAGTTAACATCAACCACACTATTAGATCATGATCAGAATTGTTATGGGTAAAGCCCCTTAAATAATAGACAAGAAACATTATTTCCTTGTTCTATCTTCCCACTTCCCTTAGTGTTTCTCAGAGTATAGCATACCACCACTGACCGCATCGGAATAACTGGACACTTGTCACCAAGGTTGATTCCATAATTCCCAGGAGACATCGCCTCTAAGTCTGCATTTTTATCGAGTATTCCATGTGATCTTTAGACATCCTAAAACTTAAATAGCATTAAAATTAAGCTATTTTAATATATTTAACTACTTGGTCCTCTTCAAATTCAGAAGATAATTTAAAAGTCTTTTCCCGTAGATACATATTTTATAAACTTGAAGGTGGTCCTCAAGGCTAGGAAAGGAAGATCTTAGACTTTCTGTTTAAGTGTTAAAAATTTTATTTGACCCAATCTTCTAAGAGTGTATTTTTCCATGCTTTACGTACCTGCTTCAGCTCTCAAGGCTCCGCAGTTTCTTCCCAAGTCCATTTAGGATGACTAGAACAGAGCTATAACCTACTGTGGCTCAAAAAGAAAAGAGTACTTACTAAATGGCCCCAAATTAACTTAACCTCATTTAAATTTAGTCAAGTACCATTTCTTTTACGATAGCCAGTAAAAACAGCAGCTTTTGACTTCCAAGCATGAGAGAATTATATGTATATTATGCCCAAATCAAGAAAAAACCTGTCATACGATTCAATATCCAACCTTAATTTCTAACTAGATTTTATTTTCTAATTTTGGTATCCAATTGAAAATGATACAGTAGGCAGTTAGGCATGAGCAGAGCAGGTCAGGTATAGAAGGTCACCAGGGCAGAAAGCCTGGGTACCTAGCAATGGGCAAAACTGGGAGCACAAGTATTACAGGGTGGGATTTTGCCCCCAGAGTTACCTTTCCTCCCCTGGGATATGGATGGTCATGGAGTGTAGACCCCCTGACCTTTCATATTTCGGGTCACGTGGTTCAGGAGCTCCCCGCTCTCTCCTTCCCTGTCACACAGCTAGTCATGTGGTAGACACATCAGAGGGGAATAAGGCAGGGCCAGAGAATAGCCTCATAGGCCTCCCATATAAACCCTTGCACGACTACTTCCGTAAGAATTAGGCCCTCAAGACAATGAGGTTCTGACCTGCGTCAAATAACCTTAGGAGCAAAGCCTTGGGTCTGTTGACCACAGAGACAGAGTTTCTGTCAAACTGGAGATAACATGTAGGCCTCAGTTGTGTTTCAGCTCCAGGCCCAGAAAAGCAGCAAAGCCAGGCAGGGGTGACGCCACGGTTGACATCAGGACCACTTGCAATGACTAATGACCCCCTGCACTGGCACCAACCATGACCTTGAAAGGGCACATCTGGAAAGCTGATACATATTCTATTGAGATCCTCCAGATTAAAACCCTTATGACAGAGGATTCCAATGATGTTATAAACACCCAAATGTGCCTTGGCAGAATAAAGGTTCCCGCTCCTCCCCACTCCCCCCAGTCTGTGCCTTCCCCTACCACCTTCTTTCCCAGGTGGGCTCTCTTGGGAGTACACCTGAGCCTTTCCCTCTCTCTTTCCCCAGGCCTATTTTCTTTGCCTTTTTTTTCCCTCCTAAATTCCAAGGGCTCTTATTTTCTTTTGCCTCTGAAAGTTGTTTATTGAGTCCACATAGTCCGGCTGGCTCACTTCTTCTATGATTCACTTATTCAACCCCTCTTACTTTCTAAATAAATTTTTGCTTGTATTTGAGTTTCTTGGGTCTGACTTCTTTCCTTAGCCACACTCAAGGACCAAAGTCCAACATCTCGTACGAAAATACCAACTGAAACAAAACAAAACAAACAAAAAAACCCCCACTTGAAATAGATGGAAATACTTTTCACAACTTTATAATAAACAATAGCACTCTATACATAAAAGTCAATTCTTAAAACCCTCAAATTTCAGAACATAAAAATTCATTTGTTTACAGACTTCACCGTTCCAGTTCCAAAAGTAGTTCTTTTAGAGTAAGTATTCATAATGTAAAGTTTAGCTGAATTAAATAATCACCTCATGCAAATATCAACTGAACAGAAATATTTTATGCATACTGTTTTCATAGCTCCCTTTCGATTCCTTTCTAGATAAAAGCAGGAGATTGTAAATATTTCACTAAAAACTATGAGCAAGGACATTGGTCATTTCAAGTAATTCAGAAAAAGTAGATTATCAAGAGAAACTGTGAGACACGGGCGTCTTCAGTGTGTTACAGGAGCCGCTGATTATAAGCCTGGATAGTTCGCCCCGTTGAAGATGGACCGATGATGCTGCTCATGCTGGTGTGCTCAGTCTCTTCTGCCAGATAAGCTACAACACTTCACTGTCCCTTCCATTTGGATCAGAACGCTTTTCACACTTGTGAGCACACTAACCTCCTCTCCCAGGAGAACCTAGTTGAAACACACTTACTTGCATCTTTGGTTAAAAGGGCAATACAGCGTGTGGATGCTTTTAATGGTTCTCTCTAAGTCAAGACTGGAAAATATCCTATACATAGATGTAGCGTAACCTGTGTTTTCTAAACTCTTCACAAGTCCTTATATAAAGTCTAGCTCTTAAATTTTTTTTATTTTTTTTTACACATCAGTGATGGCCATATCTCCACAGGGACATCCATAAACTTTCTGTAATGCAGGTGATGGAAAAGGTCACTGGAAGGAATTCCTTCCGTCCTCTGCAGGGCAGGCTAGGTCTCCAAGGGGCACACAAAGGACAAGAACACGTCTAGTTGGTTCTTCACAATGACTTCATCCGGGTGTAGCTTATGGGGCAGATAGTGGGCTAAGGTCATCTCCCAGGCGTCGACGAGATGAACTCCAATCCCTGAGAACATCCTCCGAAGGACGGTGTCCAGCTGAAAGCTGTACCAGTCACTGCTGAAAAGGCTCGCCTCGGGCCCCAGCTCTTGGACATTGGCTGTCCGGATGACCACCACAGTCTTAGGGCTTCGATCCAAGAGCTGGACCACTGCTCGACGGATGTTCCTGAGCCGCCGGATATACACTTCCAAGGGGAAGGTGCTGAAATGAGACCACACAGCTATGGCCACCACGGTGTTCTTCCCTCCCACAATACCATTCAGCTCATTGGCCACATAATGGAGCTCACTACTGAAGACAGTGGTGAAGCGGATGGGTGGGCCGTGGCAGCGGTACTTGAGCAGGATGTTGTGCTTTTGGTCCACCGCAAGGAAGGGACCCACGTTCCTGGGACTACCCAAGTTAAACTCCACTAAATCTGAAATGAGGAAAACTCAGATTCATAAAAACGTTCAAACCAAGCATGTCTATTTTTATTATTCTTTACTTGGTGGCTTCAGAACAGTTTTTAAAGTAAACGTACAACAAAAAGGGACAATACACATGTAAAGGGAATGCCTAGGTCACTGCACTTTGGCCTTCTTTTCCTCAGTGGACCTTGATTCTAACATAGCTCTTATCACTTAAGTCACTCCATAAACATGATATTACAAACAGTATCAGTGATAGATTCTATGCCTATGTCGGTAACTCAAAAGCAAAATAATCGGTTTACCTCTATTAGGTCAAGAAATCTACCTGTTTGCACTGAGTGCTGAATTATCTAAAAATCAACATTTACATATTATTGTTCTGACAGGTAACTATTTCTTCCAGAGCAAGGGCTATAATTTCTGCTTTTTAAAGAACACATAATAGTAGTCAAATACTTTTTTTTTGTTATTGTGTAATTAAATACCTCTTACTGCTATAGGCCAATGAAAGAAGGTGGTCCACCCTACAGATGGACAATCATGTTAATATCTTAGAGAACTTCTCTCTCTGTCATAAGAATAACAAAGACTACAACACAAGTTATGATTCCCTTCTCTTCATCCCTGGATCTAAGTTGTGTTTCAAAGTCCAGCTCCTCTAAGATCTTCTGAAGAGCCCAGGAATCACTGATACCTTGTTACTCCTAAAAAACTATACAACTTCCCATGAGGAAAGAAGGCCTGTCTCATATTCCTAAATATTCTTATAAGTGTCTTATAGAAAACAGACTAAGTAACTTCTGGCAACCCAATTCCATGAACATTTCCTAAGTACCTATTCAGTGAGCCACTACAGGGCTAGAAGCCAGCAATGCTCAGAAGAAGAATTCATAAGCCTTGCCCTCAAGGAGTTTCCAGTCAATCTGAAGAAGTACATCAAACTAAAATCCTATATAATAAAAGCCCAATATGCTAAGTGTCTGGTTGTCTGTTCAACCAATCAAAACATAATATGCTAATGATACGCTAAGGCTGCCTAACCACTTGCTATGCTGTGCACTACTACCAGGGGGCAGACGCTCTGACTGATAGGTTAGCATGCTGCTGGGACTGAGTGTGGTCCCTCCCCAGCTGGCCAACCTCCCACATCCCTCCCCGGCCCCAACTGTGCACCAGTGGGGTCCCTCGGCCTGACCTGCATCCTCTCACAATCCAGGACCCTTTGGGGGAAGTCGGAGAGCTGATTTAGGCCCAATCCCTCAGGCCAGGCCGAGGGACCATACAGGGCAGGCCTCTATACTCTTGAGGGTTAGAGTAAATGCTTCATTCTCCCCACCCTGCAGTCTCAGGCTCCTCTTCTAGATTTTTCTACCTATTTCACTACTATTTAGTATTTAACCCTATATAAATTGAATACTAGTAAAAACTCAATCTACCATTCTTTCTTTAGGTTAAGATCAAGCACCATTACAGAGCTTTGCCAGGTGAAAATCTCTGCAAAAGGGTATGGTAGAAAATGACCAAGACAATGTGATTACTGATACAAAAGGAAATAATCAAACTACATCATTAGAATTAATAATCAAGCAACACGTGGAAGGCCTTGCCTGGTCAACATCAAGCCCTCATGCTATACAAATTACTTCCTCTCTTTTGATTCTTAATTTATGCTTTATTGACTAGAACTCAGCTATGTCTGTTTCAGTAAGAAAAAATATACAAGCAAAACAAAAACTGGAATCAACTTTTCACTCTTGGGGGTCACTTCCTCCTTTCCTTCTAAAAATTAAATCTGAAGCCCCTTTGAGAAGCAAATGCCTTGTCCAAGATCACACAGCTAATCAGTGGTATAAACTTCAAGAAGAACCCAGTACTTCCATCAATACATCACAACCCCAATATTAATTTTAAAAAAACTATCACACACCTTTCCAGGGTTATGATATCTCTTTAGTATGATAAGAAATAACTGTGTGTGTGTTTTTTTACTTGATATCCTTCTTCAGGTACCCAAGTGAGTTTGCATAAAAGCTGATTTCATGCATGTCTGAAAGAGTTATGAAACAGAAAGCAAAGTACCAACCTGGAACAAAGGTAGTTAGGTATTCAAACCACTGCCTGATTGTTGAGTCACCAAATAAATACACCACTTTTCTCTGTAAGCATTCTGTAATGTTGTCAGGGTCATTAAACTGGCGTATCTTAAAGTTTCTAGGCTTCCACTGATCTCTGTAATAATGCCCCGAAGGAAAAGGTCCTGAGCCTTGAGATAGTTCTAGGTTGTTAGATTCTGAAAAGAGAAAGAAAAAATTGAGATAGATATTCTGAGATTCTCCTCCAATAAACCATAATGTTCCAAGAAACACAATTACGCCCCAATATTTGTTAGCTGATACCATATGGGTAACGTTTCCTGCCATCACATCTCAAAGAAATCCCAAACTTTCCCCTTATTACAAATTGTTCTCCTTTGTACAGAAATAGGAAGATCTGAAATGGCTGTAAGAGTGTTGGTGTACAGAAGGGGAAAGGGGATTTTTCTTTTTTTGAGCATTCTCTCTGATTATGCATGTTTTAATCAAAGCCAGAAAGAAAGGCAGGCAAAAACCAAGGAAATGTGTAGATATAAGCATTGCCCAGCATATCCCAGGATCGGAAAAGAGCTTCTCATCAAATGCCTGTGAGGCAAGTAACAATTTAAATTCACATTTTGTGTATGCATAGTAATAGTCCACTGTTTCTCAGTCCATTCAAAGGAAAGCTTTAACCCATGGGTCCTACAATCAAATATTAATTCAGGAAACCACCGGAGAACCAAGCCAATGACATACAGTCTAAATGATTATTCCCCGCAATACAAAAGGTTCAGGGGGTCTTTGTGCACAATGGACAATATTAAAAGTACATCAGCAGAGAGTATTTATGACTGCAGCCCAGCTACACATGATAACGCGGTGCCAAGACACCTTTCAGAGAAAGAGTCAACATCCTTCTGCCCTAACATCTCCTCTGGAAAATGCCACTGTGGAAACAACAAGCTTTTCTTGCTTTCAAAACAGACAGGAACTATTAATATTTCTTACAAGTTTACTTTGCACCAGGCACTGTTGTAGGCAACTAAATGTATTATCTCACAAGATGCTCGTGGCAGGTCCTATTATTATCCCTACCTTTCAGAACAGTTAAGCAACATGTCCTAGGCCCCAGAGCAGGCAAGTAGCAAAGCCAGGAACAGATGATCTAAGCAGATGAGCCCCAAAACCCATGTTCTTAACCACTGTGTTATATCACCTCTCAGATGCTTATAGCCCTGGCTCGGTAGCTCAGCTGCTTGGAGTGCCATCCTAAAAGGTTGTGGGTTCAATTCCCGGTCAGGGCACATATCTAGGTTGAGAGTTCAATCCTCAGTCAGGGCATGTACATGAGGCAACTGGTCAATGTTGATCAACGTTTCTCTCTCTCTCTCTCTCTCCCTCCCTCTCTCTCTAAAATCAATGAAACATATTTTCCAGTGAGGATTAAAAAAAAAGTAGATGTTTGTAGATATCAGCCTTTTTCATTTTGGCCTTTTTGGCCTTTTCCTGAAGGTGTACACATATTCACTTCTAACACGCATTCAAATCCACAATCTTCAAAAAATAACCAATCATTTTATATCACTTCCTTACTCACCCCAAGATTCAAACATTGGTCATAATCTAATAATTGTATAGTCTCATCTGTTAAACCAAAATTCAAAATCCAAATGCTTATATGACTCAAAAAATTTAGTCCTCTACTTATGACTATTTTCACCTAACTTGATTTCTTGATATTATTCATATTACTAAAAATTATTTTGGTTTTATTCACTTCAAGAAAGATGCCTTGTTTGACTGACAGTGCATATTTAATCTTTTTTCTAAGGCATCTGCTAAATTTTTTGAGAGAGGAAAGGAGATAGATACAGAGATAGAGAGAGAAGCATAAATGTGAGAGAGAAACATTGATCAGTTGCCTCCTGCCCACCCTCCGAGCAGAGAAAGAACCACAACCTGGGTATGTGCCCTGACCAAGACTCTAACCTGCCGCCTTTTGGTATACAGGACAATAACCCACCCAGCTGAGCCACACTGACCAGGGCAATTTAAATTTTTTAATCCTCACTCGAGGGCACATTTCCATTAATTTTAGAGAAAGAGAAACATCAATGTGAGAAACATCCATCAGTTGCCTCCCATAGGTGCCCTATTAGGGATTGAACCCACAACCTTTTGGTGTACGGGAGCATGCTCCAAACAACTGAGTCACACCTTCTAGGGCTGCAGCTGCTAATTTTTTGCAGGTTCAGGGCCTAAATGAAAAAGTAAACAGGTTTTCTAAAAGTTTTATTTGGCAAATATCATTATCAAAAACAAATAACAACAAAAGAATGTATTCCACCTCCCATTTAGTTATCAGAATTGAGGGGATCAAAACTGTCAATGTGCCTGACAGGTCTGTGAATCATGTGCTGTGGCAGTGTATGTATCAGAATTGAGGTCTCATTCAGTACAATCCATATCAACACAGACAGTGGTAGAAGGGAGAATGACCAGATACAGCTTGGACTGGAATCCATCCAGATAGTTCTGCTCACACAGGAAATCTATAATTTCCTGACCCCTTTGTTGCTCTAAGATTCTTCAAACTGTGGGATTTTGAATGAATGATAAAGCATAGCAATTGCCAGACCTTGGTAGGTACATAGATATTTATTAAATAAATTAGTGGCCCAGTGCACGAAATTCGTGCACATTAAAAGGGGGTTAATTAGGTGAAATATTTTAATATTTTATTGCTATTTGCCCTTTCTCTATAATAGAAGTGTCAGAGATGAAGGAAAATTAGTAAAATGTATATGAAAATCTTCCTCCTATCAAGTCTGGAGCATGCCACGGGACCCAGAGTCAAGTCCCACCCACCCACCCACGGCACCTCAAAAATCACCCGAGACTCGGACCCAACTGGCCCCACCCCATTGGGTGCGATCCAGACATGGCTGACCCCACCCTTGTCAAGCCCCATCGAGCAGAGGGTACAGCCTCCGGTCCTCCAGTGCACCCTCAGGTCACCCCGCTCGGTGCCTCAGCAGCTTGAGGTTCCTCGGCCTGATGCCAGGGCAGGGAGCCCAACAACAAGGCAGGGGCATGCCTTGAGGTTCCCCATCAAGCCCTGCTGGGTGGGGGTGTGCCTTGAGGTCTCCCCATCAAGCTCACCAGGCAGGGGACGCAGCCTGAGATCCTCCATCAAGCCGGGCCAGTGGGGGCCATGGTCTGAGGTCCCCTGTCAAGCCCCACAGGGTGGGGGTCATGGTCTGAGATCGCTGTCAAGCCCCACCAGGCAGGGGGTGCAGTCTGAGGTGCCCCAGCCTGGCGCGAAGGTGGGGGGTGCGGCCTGAGGTCCCCAAGCCTAGCACTGGAGTGTGGGGCAAAGCCTGAAGTCCTCCAGCCTGGTACCAGGATGGGGGTGCAGCCTGAGGTCCTGTCAAACCCCACAAGGTGGGGGCCAAGGGGGCACAGCTTCAGGTCCCCTGCCCCGGCCCAGCACCACACAGCCTCAGGTCCCTGCTGATTGCTCATTAAGGCTCATTATGAGAACTTGGCCTCCGCTGTGGGTGCAGCCATCTTATGTTTGAAACCCCCATCTCCACAGTGGGCGCAGCCATCTTGTGTTACGGAAACCCTGCCTCTGCTGTGGGTGCCACCATCTTTGTGATGGTGTGATGGTAAATTTGCATATCCCCTCTTTATTAGATAGGATGAAAGGATGGATAAATGAATGAGAAGAATGCAGGGATGAAGATGAATCAAGTTGATGGCTAAAGAAGAAGCCCTCTTTATTGAAATATATATTTGGCTTATTCAAAAACAATTTCTCAACATGTAACAAGATGGCTTTCCCATGTTATCACACCTTACTCAAAGCACACCTTATCAGCAGGTCAAGGCTACACAGGCCAGAGAGCACCAGAGCAGACACCTGGGGCCCATGAAAGTATTTACTAGGATAGGAACTAAAAGTGATTTTGGCCCAGCTGGTGGACAAAGACATCAGTGGTTCGATTCCCAGTCAGGGTACATCCCCTGGTTTCAGGCTCAGTCCCCAGTAGGGGGTATGCAGGAGACAGCCGATTAATGTGTCTCTCTCATTGATGTTTCTATATCTCTACCCCTCTCCCTTCCTCTAAAAGCAATAAAAACATTTTTTATAAAGTGATTTTGAAGTTACAATTTTTACCAAGGTTAACTCAGTAGACTCGGATATTCTGTGTCAAATACATGTTATAAAGAAAAGTGTACATCACACAGAAAACAATTACCATTTCTATTCAAATGTTAATTATATTTACTACTAGAGTTAAGACATGCAAAGAAAATCAATTACTAAATCTGACCTTAGTTCTTTAAACTGCAGCTCTAGATAACAGAATGTATTTTTAGTGAAATGTATGTACCTACATTGCCCTCTTATGGTCAGCTGGGACAACAACATTTCTTGACTGATAGAATTTTAATAAGCAGTCAAAAGTTATTTACAAAGTCAGCATTTCTTGGAATTCAAAATGCATTTTCACTTAAGATAACTGAGATATGAAAATCTATTAAATAAATAATATAACCCCTAGTGTACTATACATATGGGATAAAAATAATTTCAAAAATAAAACTGAGTTTACACAGAGGTGGCTGTAAAGGCAGATATAAAGATCTTTATGCAAAACAGAAGGGGTCGTTTTGATTATTTCACATGTAAGGTCTCTGCTTCTCTAAATGCCTTGGTTTCTCTCTCAAGACCACAGCTTAAATTTTCCTCAAAGGGTGTCATCCCATGTCATTCATTAGCCATAATGAGGGCCATGTGGTCCACAAATGGGACAAAATAAGCGATAGAAAAGCAGAGAGATAATTTTCCCTAAGTTATCTAGAAAGAGCTGGAGAGAGATACAGTGCAAATTAAAGATGGGGTATATTTATGTGTACATACATCCCTTAATTTTCTGGCCTGGAATTATCTATAGGAGAAAGAACAGTAAAGGCATGCCACAGGGGAGTGCATGGTTCATAAGAGGAAAGAAAGCCAAGACAGAGAAGAAACAGAGTCAAATAACTCCTTGACTAGGGAACACAATGAGCGCAGGAATGCTTGGGTGCCATCTCAGGGAGATAAGAAATGAGGACTGTGTGTCAAGCTGTTTAGGTACAAACAGTCAAGTGTAGGGATATGGAAGGTCCTAGCTACACAGTAGTTATAATAGCTTGAATATGAATTTACCTTTGAATCCCCCTATAAAACCTTGGGAATTTGTGGAAGGTTTTTCCTTTATATTTTAGTTCCTTAAAGGCTAATAAGCATTTTACGGCGGAAAGCTAAAAACACTGTATAGGAAGAAGTATCTGCAGATACAAAGAATGTTGAATGGGACCTTAGAGAATAGCTGGTCCAAATATCTTTTAAAAGTGAAAAAAAGCAAAGGATGAAAGGCAGAGACCACCTAGAGACTGGTAGGAAGGTCAGAGGCATGAAGGGCTGGCCAGGCTCCCACAGACAATAGCTGAAGTTCCAGAGGGATATCTCACCTGTGGGGGATTCCAGTGAGAACTCAAATGAAACTGGTGAAGTAACCACTGACACCACAGAAATACAAAGGATTGTAAGAAAATAAATACTATGAACAACTATATGCCAACAAACTGAACAATGTGGATGAAATGGACAAATTCCTAGAAAATTACAATCTCCCAAAACTGAATCAGGAAGAATCAGAAAACTAAAATAGGCCAATAACAACTGGTGAAATTGAAGCAGGAATATAAAAAATAAACAAAAACAAAAAAACTCCCAGCAAACAAAAGCCCTGGTTCACGGATTAGAAAAATTAAAATGTCCATACTACCCAAAGCAATCTATAGATTCAATGAAATCCCTATTAAAATACCAATGGCATATTTCAAGAACTATTCCAAAATGTATATGGAATCAAAAAAGACCCCAAATAACTGTAGCTATCCTGAGAAAGAAGAACAAAGTTAGAGGGATCTCAATACCAGATATCAAGTTACATTACAAAGTCAATGCAATCAAAATAGCCTGGTACTGGCACAAGAACAGGCATATAGGTTAATAGAACAGAACAGAGAACCCAGAAATTGACCAAAGACATTACGCTCAATTAATATTTGACAAAGATAAAATGAAGTAAAGACAGTGTCTTCAATAAATGGTGTTGGGAAAATTGGACAGATACATGCAAAAAAATGAAACTAGGCCACCAACTTATATCCTACACAAGAATAAACTAAAAATGGATTAAAGACTTAAATGTAAATCATCCTATATAATAAGAGTAATATGCAAATTAGTCATCACTCTATGACAAAGATGGCCGCGCCCATAGCCACAAGATGGCAGCGCCCATTCCGCCTCAGCCCTGCAACTGAAGTTGCCAGGCCTATTAGCCAGGCAGGTGGTGGGAAAGGCAGGGGGGCCAAGGGGCAGAGCCAACAATCACAGGGACCTGGGAAGGGGCAGAGCCAGCAATCCAGGGGTTTGGGGGTCTTCTGCCCAGACCTGCAGCCTGGGGCAGAGACTGCAGGCCTGGGAAGGGGTGGAGCCAGCAATCGCAGAAACCTAGGAAAGGATGGAACCCACCATCACAGGGGTTTGGAGGTCTTCTGCCCAGGCCTGAAGCCTCGGGCAGAGACTGCAGGCCTGGGCAGGGGCAGAGGTGTCAATGGCAGGGGCCTGGGAAGGGGCAGACAGTGATCACAGAGGTTTGGGGGTCTTCTTCCCTGGCCTGCAGCCTCAGGCAGAGACCGCAGGCCTGGTCAGAGGCAGAGCCGGTGATCGCCGGGGTTTGGGGGTCTTCTGCCCAGGCCTGCAGCCTCAGGCAGAGACCTAAGGCCTGGGAAGGGGCAGAGCTGGCGATCGCAGGGGTTTAGGGGTCTTCTGCCTTGGCCCTGCAACCTCCAGCAGAGATTGCAGGCCTAGGCAGGGGCAGAGGTGGCAATTGCAGGGACCTGGGAAGGGGTGGAGCCGGCGATCGCAGAGATTTGGGGGTCTTTTGCCCTGGCCTGTAGCCTCTGGCAGAGATTGCAGGCATGGGCAGGGGCAGAGGCAGCAATCCCAGGGACCTGGTAAGGGGCAGACCGGCGATCGCAGGGGTTTTGGGGTCTGCCCAGGCCTGCATCCTAGGCCAGAGGCTACAGGCCTGGGTAGGGGTGGAGACGGTGATCAGAGGAAACACCTTTTCTGACCGCTCATTGGCTAAGCTCCCTGTATGCCACTGGTAATATTCTTAGTAACTTGGGTAATAAGAATCCAAAAAGGCGATCTAGGGTTTTTCCACAATACTCCTGGAGAAAAAAAATGAAGGTCCACTGCTGGAGGGCTAAGAAATGTCATATCCTGCCCTAGCCGGTTTGGCTCAGTGCATAATGCCTCAGCCTGCTGACTGCAGGGTCTGGGTTCAATTCTGATCAAGGGCATGTACCTAGGTTGTAGGCTTTTACCTGGCTGAGGCCCAGGTCAGGGCTCATGCAGGAGGCAACCAATCAAAGTGTTCCTCTCACTTTGATGTTTCTCTTTGTTTTTCCCTTCTCTTCCACATTCTCTAAAAATCAATGGAAACATATCCTCAGGTGAGGATAAAAAAAAAAAAAGAAAGAAATGTCATATCCTATGACAGACACATCTTGAAAATGCCCAAAGAAAACTGTTATTTTTTCATGGTGAAGGGAATGGAGTCCGTGTTGATGAAAACACCTCGGTGGCTGCGGTGACTGGCAGTGGCTGCAGCAGCGGGGTGATGGGGCTGGTGGCTTCCCCTGATTAGCCTGGTCACTCCCACAAAGGGAGGCCAGACTGCGGCTTAGGTCCGCTCCCCAAGGGGAACAGGGAGCAGGCCTAAGCCATCAGTAGGACATCCCCTGAGGGCTCCCAATATATGAGAGGGGGCAAGCTGGGCTGAGGACCCCCCCCCCCCAGTGCACGAATTTCGTGCACCGGGCCCCTAGTGAAACCATAAAAATCCTAGAAAAAACCATAGGCAGCAAAATCTCAGACATCTCTCATAGCAATATGCTTGGGGATATAACTCCCTGGGCAAAAGAAACTAAGGAGAAAATAAACAAATGGGACTACATCAAAATAAAGAGCTTCTGCACAGCAAAAGAAACTATCAACATAATGAAAAGGGAGCCCCACTATATGGGAGAATATATCTGGCAAGATACATCTGATAAAGGGTTAATATCCAAATATAAAAGGAACTCACACAACTTAACAAAAGGAAGACACACAATCCAATTTAAAAATGGGCAAAAGACCTAAATAGTGTGACACTTCCCCAAGTGCCAAGATACATATGCAAAAATGCTTAAAATCACTGATCATCAGACAGATGCAAATTAAAATGCCAATAAGGTAACACCTCACATCTGTCAGAATGGCTATCATCAACAAATCAACAAATGACAAGTGCTAGTGAGGATGTGGAGTAAAGTGAACCCTCGTGCACTGCTGGTGGGAATGCAGAAAAGTGTAGCCACTGTGAAGAACAGTATGGAGTTACCTCAAAAAATTAATTGTGGAACTCCCAATGTTACCCAGTGATCCCACTTTTAGTAATATAAGCTAAGAAACCAGAAACACCAATCAGAAAGGATATATGTACCCCTATGTTCACAGCAGCACAATTTACAATAGCTAAGATCTGGAAACAGCCTAAGTGCCCATCAGCAGATGAGTGGATAAAAAAAGCTGTGATACATTTACACCATGGAATACTGTACAGCAGTAAAAAAGAAAAGAAAGAAAGAAAGAAAGATCTCTTACCCTTTGAGACAGCATGGAAGGACCTGGACAGTAAGTATCATGCTAACCAAAATAAGACAGTCAGAGAAAGATATGTATCATATGATCTCACTCATATATGGAATCTAATGAACAAAATAAACTGATGAACAAAATAGATCCAGAAACACAAAAGCATAGAACAGACTGTGCAATCCCAGAGAAAGGCAGGTGTGGGTGGGTGGGTGGGAAGAGAACAACCAAGAAACTTGTATGCATATATGCATAACCCATGGACATAGACAACAGGTGGTGAAGGCATGGGGAGGGGGACAGGGAGGGGCTAGAAGGGGTCAGTGGGGGATAAAAGGGGACCTATGTAATACTTTCAACAATAACTATATATAAATAAATAAATAAATAAATAGGAGAAACAAGATGGCGGCATAGGGTAGACACCGTATATGCAGCTGTGAACAACTATTTCAGAAAAACCACGAAAAGAACACACGGACACCACTCGCACCCACAGGAC